>OLKM01003020.1:0-46557 GCA_900291075.1 Melanogrammus aeglefinus | reverse complement strand
GCCCGAATATATTAATAATATTTTAATATATAATATATATATAGATCGTTAAATCGCTTGACGGTAAATTACGTAAATATATTAATTTATAAATATATATATATAATATTTTTAAGTCAGGTTTTAAAGTGTAGGAAGCATCACAACTTGGGGCATTCATGGAAGACAACTGCAGTGTATTAACACTTTGGATTTATGTTCACTCACATTTGATAACAGAGATCATAGTAATAATAGTAAAAATAATAGTCCAATCGGAGTCCCAAAACAGTAGTTAGTCAGTCAATCAGTCAGTCAGTCAGTCAGTTAGTTAGTAAAATAGTCCCAAAGCTATTCTACAAATTATCTACAAATTATATTACAAGTCGCCTATTTCAAGTCTCATCGGAGTCCCAAAACAGTAGTCAGTCAGTCAGTCAGTTAGTAAAATAGTCCCAAAGCTATTCTACAAATTATCTACTAGGCTAATTATATTACAAGTCGCCTATTTCAAGTCTCACTGTCTATCCAAGAAACCAATGAAGAACACAAACAAAAAGAACACTCATATTTGATAAATGACTGGTAACAGTGAAATAAATGATAACAGTGAATTTTTTGGGTTTTTGGGTTGGCTGGGTTCCTCTCCTTCCCTCATCACTGTGAGTCCTTCTCCGTTGTGTGTTGTTCCGATGGTGTCATGGAGAAGACATGAAAGACAGGAAGACAGTAAGGCAGGAAGGCCAGAAATGGCATATTGAAGAACACTTAGTGGGTGTGTTGGTGCAGTGGTTAGCGTCCCCTACTTTTAGATTAAATGTTAGGGGTGTCATCAGGAAAACTGGTTGGTTATAACCCTAAATTTAAAAAAGGTGGTTGTGTGTTGTGATGAGTGAAGTCATACCCTAACAGGTGGGGGGGGCGGGGGGTGGCCTGTGTGCTGTGTATGTGGGGCAGTGGCTTACTGATGATGCAGTGGGTTGTATGTAGTCTGTATATGGGAGGGTGGCACAGTAAGGTGGGGGAGTCAGGTTAAGGTGGTGGTGGGGAGGGGGGCAGTTTTGTGTATTAGGTTCTTCCTCAGGACTAACCTCAGAGCCCAGTTTGCGCGTTCTCTTCAGCCTAAACACTGGGGAATAATTGCCACTCAATAGCTCCTGGCACTCTGCTGTCCAATGTGCGAAGACTTGGCCATGACTACAAATGAAAATGTACAATTGAATAAGTATGGCATTGAAATTACCTACCGAAGGTAAAACAGTCAAACTGAGTGAACTCATTAAGAGAGAATGTGAGAAAGAGAAAGAGAGAAAATACCTACCAATACCTACCAATGGTCATTGACCCATGCCATCAACAAAGATTACTGTACATACCTGTCAAGGGTGTCATTTTCCAGTAGCATCAGACACCACCATCTCCGTAGGGCAGGCATGTCGTGCTGAAATTAAAGAAGGTTTTGCTTCAGTACTGAACACAGAATGAAAGAACCGGGTCATAACAATGTCATAATAAAAAAATACTTACAACAGAGTAGTCAAATTCGGCCTCTAAGGTGACGTACAAGGCTGCCTGTACCCCAAAAAATGTTTTATAGCTTCAGTGTTTGATATAGACATGTGTGCAGCATTGGAGTAATTTATGGCAAATTTAAAATTTAATAAATTCCACCATTGACATAGGACCCACCATTATCATGAAGATGCCGCAGTCCAAACCCATTTGCTGGCTAGGGAAGCCCTTAATCAAGAAAGTCAAGTATTCATGAATTGAACACACTCACTCGCACATGCAATGTGTGATGCATATAACTATTTAAATACCTGCAACTCTTTGCCGGTTAGCTCCTCCCAGGAACCAACAGAAATGTTTTGAGCAATGTTCCTAAAATAATCAAAGGTAAACAATTACATTTGTCATAATGAAGAGAAAAACAATCAACAATTGCTTCAATTCAAATGAAAAGGGCCAGAAGAACACAGCCAAATCAATTACAAGAGTCAAATGAACTCAACCACATCGTAACAGTGAAAAGGTCAAAGGAACATGACCAAAGAAAAATCAGGGTTGCAAACGCATGTATGGTCAAAAAGAAGAGAGCGGTAGTTCAATCAAAATTATCCGCGTTATTCAGTGTTTTTCCACTCAAATTTATTAGTTACCTGTCCACTATTTTCAACTTTTATCTATTTATTTGATTTCATCTGAATGTACAGGGCACTTACACATGAATCCAAAGATATGTTCAGAAACATTTTTGTCTCTCCTTCAAGCCCTCATACTGCCCTAACCCTAAGCCTAGCTCCAAGCCCCAGGCTTGCCACACAGGGTCCAGATCTGTGTGCCAGCTCTTACCCTGACCTTTTTTTATAAAACCCCCCGCGAGTTGTTAGCATCCCTGAAAAATGAAAACGGTCATATGAACATGACCAAATGAAACTTATGAAAAGGTCATACGAACGCGACCAAATGAAACTTACGAAAAGGTCATACGAACTTCATGGACAGGTCATAGAAACGTGGCCAAGTCCAACATTTTGCTATGTGTATATGTATATATAAAACCTCAATAGTGGAATATACTGTTGCCCTCCTCTAAATCCAGACTCGCTCACTGCAAAAAGCGAGTCCAGGAAGAGGATGCGTTTCTGAGCTGGCTTGATGACCTAAAGAGAACAACCTTTGGTTTAATAAGTTAAAAAAGCATCATGGTGAAGTGCATCTGAAAAAAATGTTTCCTAGTGGAGGTACATGTCAGCATGGAGCCTGGCTGCTACGTCAAGCAATTGTGAAGGAAATGAGAATATACAAAGAAGAGACATGATTTCCCACTTCTTTCGAGACAGTGTAATTAATGGTAGATAATACGCACACAGATCTGATAGTGACCAGGTGTCCACAGAGGGATGAAAATGGCATCCCAGCTGATGGGCTTGGCTCTAACAAAAGAGATTTGCAAAGACAAGATTAATCAATGTACTCAACTCAAGCATAGCATTGTCCAACATCATAGGGATCATACTTACAGGTATATTTGCCATAGGGTCCTTGCTAAGAGGTGGCAGCCAAGTTGGGCAGACGTACAGATCTACAATGTGGACCTTCTTCCTCTGATCAAGCATCAAAACACAACCTTAATTTAAATTCAAGGGTTAACACCTACAATGGCAATTAACTCAGCACATAGCAGATACTTAGTTTACTCTACCTTGGAAACTGCTATCCTCTTGATTATATCAAAACAGGCATTCCCAATCTGTGACAAAAAAAGTTGATTACTACATGTGGAAAATTGGGTATTGGGTTCGCACTATGTACCACAAGGAACTTACAGTTGACTCCATCTCCCTCTGCAGGCCTAGTGTTTGGAAGTCGGAACGGGTTAGGCAGCTGTTGTGGTCACGCACTATGAGTTCATGGCCCGGTCTGTTGGGGTCCAACACATAATGCAGCTGGAAAACACAAAGTACTATTACTATTTAATTCAAACCTAGTTTACCTCTTTCAAATATTCCATTATAACTATCGACAATCACAGTACCACTTTTTGTTGATCAGGGTGCGAAGCGAAGGACCAGCATGACCTCTTGGCCTCTATTGAGCCTACACATGTAAGAGCTGCACAGTGAGGCCCACACGGCATGCCTGCTGTTGAAGTGATATTGAAAGACAAAATGGGAGAACATTGGTGCATCGTACATAAACTATTTGTGTGCCCCTTTAAGAACAAAAGGACATAAGTGTACCTGCTTTAGGAGGGTCCACAGTCATGTCTTCATGTGTGCTTTGGCCTTGCTCTGCTGACACATGGCTGTTTTCTGGCAGATATTGTACACATAAGAAACGTAAACAAGTGAGGTTAAAAAAAAAGAAGAAAAAAAAAAGAAAACACCAAAAGTAAGTAGTTAAGACAAACAAAATGTGTTGTGAAGGACAAAAGCAATACTTCTGTGCAATGTCATACGGTTACTAATGACCCATACATTAAACATTATGTGCCACTTCAACTATAATAGACATACACAAACCTTCTCCAAGAGTGTCCCCATCGGTCGAACCTTGTTGAATTGTGCGGGAGTCTGTGGACTGTGTGCCTTCTACAATACAAAAAAAAACAATATAAAAATCATCATTCATTCAGCTTTCTGCTTTTGTGCTGAAGGATGCTGTAAATTAGACTTCTAGGTGAAGGCATAAAGGCAACATTTGTGTCATTTCAAATACATACCCAACACTGCTTGGCCATTAGAATTTAGAGTGACTTCCTGGCCAAATGTCCTCTTCAGTTTATCCATTGTGGCAGCATTTTTGTTTTGGTTGTAATGGTGCAGAATGTTTCTCATTAGGAAAACATGCGAAGATGGCGTCATCATGTTTAAGAAATGATTATTCTGCCTCATTCCAGAAAACAGCTGTTCCGCTGTCTGACTGTTCACCCAGCCACAGATCTCAGGAGAGAGTTCGATTTTCCGAAGGACATCACTCTTGTCCTTTGTATTGTCCTCATGAAAGCGATCATAGAGGGCGTAATGATCCGATGATCCTGTGAGAGGGTGTCCTTCTTGGTCTGGCAACTTTTTTTTGTTATGTAGCCATGGTAAGTTCACTGTAAGTTCACCTGCGTTTGCCTCTGCAATGTTGCTCTCGGTGGGTTCAAGCAACCTGCCACCATGCGGCCGAAAAGTGCCAGGCACTCTTTGGTTGGCGTGGGTAGCCAAACCGCGGACAAAATCGTACAGTGTTAGGTTTGGAAAATGCTTCATGGACAGCAGAATGTCGGTGTAGTCGCGTGGGCTTTCTGCTCGGATATTGAATTTGACAGCATACACCACGGCACAAGGACAGGTTACCACTGCCCATCCACCTATGAGAACAAGCCCCAAAGATAGAGGAAAGGCGTCAGGGCGAGAGAACATGACCTTGGTAGATAACGTTTCTGTTCTTCACTGTTATCCACAGATTGAGTAAGGGTTCTACACTACAACTTAGTTTTTCAGTTGCATTTCTGTTATTCTCAGATCATTAACATTTTCACAGTTTTTAGTGCATTAAAAGTGCTTAAAGTTTATCTATAATTCTTTAATGTCACAAGTGTCCTTCTTTTGTGAGACTAAAGCAACTGAGAAACACTTAGTAACACAACACTTGGTTTCCAGAGAGGGTTGGTTACCTGAAGCTCCCCAGATCTGAGAGAAGACCTTGTCATAGGTATCTCTGTTCTTCATTTGTTGCTGAAGTCTGTTGACAATGTCCATTCGTGAGCCCCGGGGGTCCACACCACACTGCCCACACAAGGCACGTAGATCTGCCATCTGTACAACACAATGTAAACATGCACACACACAATCTAAGTGGCTATTACGGCACGTTTCTATCAACGGTCACAGGCAACCGGTATAACACTCCAAAGCATAGGTACAGGTACGTTAAAACAAGCAGTCTTCTTTACAATCAATCTCATCACCCAATACATCTACCGTTCAAGGCAGGCACTTGCATATGCAAATTGTGGTTAAAGACAAAAAGTAAATGCAAAAAGTGTAGTCACAAATGACCTAGATGACAATTAAAGGCCTGTACATCCTACACAGGGACATTATTGTAACACTTTGCTTTCATACCTTGACCTTGAGAAGCTCGTCTGTGAGTCGGTCTTCTGTGACGTTCAACTCCAACTCTTCTGCTGGACTTCGTGGGGAATGCACCTTTCTGAATTCTGTGTTTAGGACTACATTGCCACTCCTGGTGTGGGGCCCTATCCAAGGCGCCCAGTTGTGATAGCTAGGACGTACAACAAAAGGGTTTTCCTTGTTACCTATGAGGGTGGGTGGGGGTGGTTTGGGAATAAAGAGAACATAAGACAATTTATGAACACCAGTCGTAACAAATCTGACATCTATTTTTACAGGAAACCAATTTGCAAATACAGGGATTCAAGTTATCAATCCTGTCATAGTGCCATCACATGAAAAAAAGCAATAGTTTATGTACTCACTGGTCACCAACCCACGGGAAATAACTTCCATTGCCACCTTCTCCCAGAACTCCTCTGCATCCACCCTGCCGTCAAAATCTGGCGGTGGTTCCTCAATATCGCTCACTTTAAAGAAAATGACAGTCATACCATAATCTGTGCAAGCCAAATATGTAGTGCTTCAGACAGACAGAAACACTTACCTGGCATACTAAACACCCCTTTTTTGTGAAGGTCCATAACAACAGTCACAGGGTGGTGCCCACACGAAACACATGCAAATGTGTAACTGTGGTCACAAAGTGCTTCGAACGTGAGGTAAGCTTGCAGAATTTTTTGTGCTGCTGGGAAACGTTTCCCAGCTGTTCTTTCCAGTGCCTCGATGACACTGCCAACAGCCTGGTGAGTCTGCAAAATCAACATCGCCATTACACATTTATTTACTGCATTTATTTACTGCATGCTGTTATAATAACAGAATAGACAAAAAAGTGAAAAAAATTGTTGTCCTACCTGAAGACTGTTTCTCAGGAACAGACACAGGTGTAGAGACAAGAGAGTGTGGTCATCGAAGTTGTGGATACCATCAGACCACTCCTGGTATCGGTAAACCAGGCCACACTTGTGACACCACTTGCTGTATAATGCAATACCTGTTCACAGTTATAAATTAAGAGATGGATAAAAAAAATGAACGGGTGCAGTGAGTAAAAGTGTGGAAATTAAGCACCTCAAGAAAAATGAAATCAAAATTACAATTCAAATTGGGTCAGGTAAATAGCCACGATAACACATTTGCACTGATATTATACCAAGGGAGTGATAATGATTTGATGCAATGTCATTCTACCCTCTTATCACAATAGACATTGGCTCTTTAAAAAACAGCATAACATACACAGTAATACACACAATACACAAGAACCTACCCTCGATGACATCTGTAATGGTGACAATCTTGCCCTTGGATGTTATGAGTGATGGCTCACTCAGCATTGTTGGTTCTGGGCAGTGTCTACAGAATGTCTCTGGTGGTATTAACGCAGATGGAAATGACGTGGTGTGAACTGCATTGGGGGGAAGAACTGCCGGGAGTTTCTTGTGTCTGAAGAGGTCCTTAACCATCTTCTCCAAAGTTTTCCCAGTGGGCGGATATTCCACTCCATCCTCTTGCTCTGCGCCTGCCATGTCTTCAGTGAAATGCATGGCTCCTTTGTCACCCTCGTAACATTTAGTTTGTCTAAAAAGTGCCTGTTCCGTTTCAAATAGATGCCACTTGGCAACATACTTATGTATGCATGACTGGCGGGGACTTGCGCAAGGGCAGTGCCAAGTTATTTTTTTACAGTCAAAACTGACCATGACACGACCAAGCCTGCTATAATAAGCGACCGTTGGCTCAAAAACAGAAAGGTATCTTTTTGAAGGAGGACCAGAGACGTTAACTAAACATGAGAGGGGAGTCCCAGCCGCAACAGCATCCCTCTGCCGTGCCAGACACATTTCTTTTTTGTTCTGTCCAAACCATTTCTCCTCTACCATCTTCTGAAGCACTTCCTCTGAAAGAGGAGACTGCAACTGCTTTGCTGGAGGACAGTAGGAGAGTGATTGAATGTGTGGACATTCAAAAGTTTTCAAATTTGAACGCTCAGCACAGTCCATGTTTCGATTGCACTCATCACTCTCGCAGCATGTCTTCTGGTTGTGCCCCCGAGTCCGTTTGATGACGTGCAATGGTGTGCTGGGGGATGCAAATGATTTTGCAACTGCAAAAATACAGTTTTCAAAATCAATACATTCTGACTTTAGATGGTGTTGAGCTGTAATATCGGTTTTTATGACCGTATGGCGTCTCAGGATGTGTACTCGCAAGTTCCGTCTATTTAACGTCAGTCCACATTGTGGGCACACCACTGTCTCTCTAACCTTGCGCCTAATCGGTGGAGGTGGAGGCTGCGAGAAGGGGCATAGCAGCAGCAGTGGAGGATGGAGGCTCTGCGAGGAGGGCTCAGCAGTGGAGGGATGGAGGCTGCGAGGAGGGGGGCAGCAGTGGAGGATGGAGGCTGCGAGGAGGGACTCAGCAGTGTGAGGATGGAGGCTGCGAGGAGGGCTCAGCAGTGGAGGATGGAGGCTGCGAGAAGGGCATAGCAGCAGTGGAGGATGGAGGCTGCGAGGAGGGGGCAGCAGTGGAGGATGGAGGCTGCGAGGAGGGCTCAGCAGTGGAGGATGGAGGCTGCGAGGAGGGGGCAGCAGTGGAGGATGGAGGCTGCGAGGAGGGGGCAGCAGTGGAGGATGGAGGCTGCGAGGAGGGGGCAGCAGTGGAGGATGGAGGCTGCGAGGAGGGCTCAGCAGTGGAGGATGGTGAGGCTGCGAGGAGGGCTCAGCAGTAGTGGGATGGAGGCTGCGAGGAGGGGGCAGCAGTGGAGATGGATGCGAGAGGCATGCTGAGGATGGAGGGCTGCAGAGTGGAGGATCAGAGGGAGATGGAGGCTGCGAGGAGGGGCAGCAGTGAGGATGGATGGAGGCTGCGAGGAGGGGGCAGCAGTGGAGGATGGAGGCTGCGAGGAGGGGGCAGCAGTGGAGGATGGAGGCTGCGAGGAGGGGGGCAGCAGTGGAGGATGGAGGCTGCGAGGAGGGGGCAGCAGTGGAGGATGGAGGCTGCGAGGAGGGGGCAGCAGTGGAGGATGGAGGCTGCGAGGAGGGGGCAGCAGTGGAGGATGGAGGCTGCGAGGAGGGGGCAGCAGTGGAGGATGGAGGCTGCGAGGAGGGGGCAGCAGTGGAGGATGGAGGCTGCGAGGAGGGGGCAGCAGTGGAGGATGGAGGCTGCGAGGAGGGGGCAGCAGTGGAGGATGGAGGCTGCGAGGAGGGGGCAGCAGTGGAGGATGGAGGCTGCGAGGAGGGTGCGGAGGCAGGAGACTGGTGACTATTTAAATGTTGAGTAAATTGATCCTTTCTAATTATGGTGGTGTTGCAATGAACACAATGAAAATGGGAGGACTTCCTACAAGCTAGACTGCATTTGCAGATGAAAAGTCCTGTAAACAAAAAAAGATTATCCAGTTGTTAGTAGTTGCATAAACGCAAAAGGTGCTTTTATATCTCAGGGAGAAGTTGGCGCTATTAGCCTGCTTTTATTATGCCTACTACCGGAGGTATTCAACTTTCCTTTTGTCTTCTTCATCCTAAGCCATTAGCCTAGTAGTTAGCCTACATCTTCAATTCTTAATCGGATTTTGGAGGTTCTAAAAATATGAAGATTCTTTGTTTTATTTTACTAGTTTCACTAGTTTCTCCAGTGAAAAGCCACTTGTGCTTGTTTATTATAAAGCTATGGCTGCATTCTGAAGTGTGCGATCAAGGAAATCGCAGGAGGAGGGTGAAGAGGCAGTGTCCAGGGTTTGTGCTGTCTCTGAGGATGCCCTTGACCCTCCTACTAGGTCCTACAGCGGGTCTGGTGGATGTCCTCCAGTCTGGGGAGCTGGGTGCTGGTGATCCTCTCAGCAGCCAGAGTATCATGCGGTGATGCAGTATGTGAGAACTGACTCGATGGCTGACCTGTAGAAGCTCACCAGCAGCTTTTGTGGGAGACATGCCCTCTTCAAGCACCTGAGGAAGAGAAGCCTTGGAAGTCCTTTCTTGGCCGTGGCGGTGGTGTTGATGAATCAAAGACCATGAAAACATGACGCACACTGATCGTTGTTAGATTTCTTTCCCATCACGGCGATCATCATCATCATCATCATCATCATCATCATCATCATCATCATCATCATCATCATCATCATCATCATCATCATCATCATCATCATCATCATCATCATCATCATCATCGTCATCGTCATCGTCATCGTCGTCGTCGTCATCATCACCATTCACAACAATAACAACAATGACGTCACTGGTGAAGGACGCGCTCGAGCCGATATACCACGCGACCAGGACTGACAAGATGGCGCCCCCATTAGTACCCGCCGTAGTAGGTCCTGTGAAGGAGAGATAGGTAATGCTGCTATCCTTTTGTTTTGCTGTTAATTATGACAACGGTGTGATGGGCTGACAGCGATATGAGTTGTTTGTGTACACGATGATATATTCGAGACAATGTTACGTAAAACGGACCCATTTACCAGCGGGTTGTTGAACTTCTCAGGATTATTACTGATAGCTAGCGTTAGCAGGCTAGGCTAACTCCTAGCGCAGAGGACAACTACAACCTGGCTAATCTCTAACATCACCCATCTGGAAAAAGACACTAGTGTACCTAACGAGTCTACGTACATGCTTTCATTGTATGTGGGCTGATTGCTGAAGAAGTATACGAACAACAGTGTAACGTGAATAGTGTTGATGTGTGTCTGTGTGCTTCAACCTTTGCTTGTTTATCACCCGTCGTTATCTCTTAGCCTAAACTTTCGTTTGGTTTTACCATTTTATATTCGGAACCATTTCACTGGCGTGACTGCAATAAAGTGTTATATTGGCACTAAGGGCATTGCTGTGTGGACTATTGGACCACGTAGTGGGCCAGTTAAAGTGGATGTTGAATGGTGAACGCGCAAGAGCAAAGCGCGCTCGATTACGCTCCAGTGCAGTCAGGGGAACCCCATCAACGCCACCTGCCCTGTCATTAATACTTCACTTAACCTACTATACATAACCCTTACTACGAGTGTCTGTGTGAACTTGTCAGTCTACCCCGATGTTAAATGTACTCGTCTCGACTAGCCACACATATTTCCTAAATTAGCGTTCTTTGGTCACTGCCCAATGATCTAAATTGATGTCATCATACATATATTACTGCCCATCTTTGATCCGATCTTAACGGTGAGAATTGTTATTTTTCAAACGCAGGGAAAAGAGTAAACAAACCAATGCCAAAGTCCGAGCACTTTCAGTGTTTTAGTGACATGTTTTTTTCATAGTGTGACATGTCTACTCGGAAGAGCTCAGAGACAACATGTTAGTACCAGAAAGATGTAAGAAATGTTATTTTCATTTGAACAAGTACGTTTTTTTTTGGTCACTTTCCCTTTTTCGTTACCATAACAACAGTTAGCCCAAGTGTCCGATTTCTTTTCATCCGGCTCTGTCGATCATTTCTTTTGGGAAGGCAGTCCTGTACCCTGACAAAAGGTCTCTCTCGCCTCCAGCTTTTGTTGGCCAGGTTTTAAGTCCTCTTCCCCTCCCTCCCCAAACTATCCCAGTGGGGGGCTGATGGGGCTCAGGACTACTTGAGGATCCCCAGTCTCTCCAGTTCAGTGCACCCCCCCCCCCTCCCCAGTGGTTTTGTTATGCTTCTATAGAAGACAGACACTCAATCTGAAACCCTGCTCTGAAGACTGATTCAGCTCCCAAATGTATACGCAGCGCGACTCTTTGATCTCCATAGGAACGTCTGAAAGGCTATTGGGAACGGTTTGAAATGAGTGTTGGAACTTTAACATTTATCTTAAACCTATATGCTGCCTGGTTTTGTTGTTTGCTGTTGCGTCGAGAAAACAAATTTAATTACCATTGCATGCATTCCAGCAATGATTCCCTTTTCCCTTTGTCCCCCTAGATAAAGCCATGCCTTTGGGCTACACATTTGGCAGTTCACCATGTTGACTCTGGTGGACTGAAACCGTTCAGAGGACCCACACGGATAACCCCCCCCCCCCCCCTTGGGGACCGGGCTGCGTGTCCAGGGACCCAGCCAGGCCAGCGAGGCGGGCGGGAGGGCAGACCGGTGCGATGGACAGGTGCAAGCACGTGGGGCGGCTCCGACTGGCCCCGGACCACTCCATCCTCAACCCCCAGAAGTGGCACTGCCTGGACTGCAACACCACCGAGTCGGTGTGGGCCTGCCTGGGCTGCGCCCACGTGGCGTGCGGCCGCTACATCGAGGAGCACGCGCTGCGGCACTTCCAGCTGCAGCGTCACCCGCTGGCCATCGAGGTGAACGAGCTGTACGTCTTCTGCTACCTGTGCGACGACTACGTGCTGAACGACAACGCCACGGGCGACCTCAAGCTCCTGCGCAGCACCCTGAGCGCCATCCAGAGCCAACGCTACGAGGTGACCACCTCGCAGCGGGCGCACACTGCGCTCCGCCAGTGCCCGTGCCGCCGCGCTGCTGCCCTGCGGCGCCCGGGAGCTACAGTCAGGGACGAGGACCGCATGTTCACCGCCCTCTGGCACCGGCGCCGCACGCTCATGGGGCGCGTGTTCCGTGTGTGGTTCGCCCTGACGGAGGGCGGCCAGCTGCGGGAGGACGAGGAGAAGAGGCGGGAGGACGAGGAGAAGAGGCGGGAGGACGAGGAGAAGAGGCGGGAGGACGAGGAGAAGAGGCGGGAGAAGCTGGAGCGGCGGCGCTCCGTGAAGCGGCAGCTGCAGGCGGAGCTGGAGAGCGCCCCGCCCAGGAAGAGCCGGCGGCTGCGGCGCCAGAGCCAGAGGGCGGCTGACGCCGCCGGCCTGGCGTCGCTCCTGCCGCAAGGCGCCGCACCAAATACGGTGGAGAGTGCCGGCGTTCCCCCGGCAAACGGGACGCGGACCAGGAGCCCCGCCGCCGCCGCTGCCGCCCAGAAACAAACGGTCCGGTCCAAAAGGGTCGTACCCGCCGCCAGGACCCCCAGCGCCCCTTCCTCCAAACCTAAGCCAAAGCCCCAGGTGCCCCCCCCGGCCCCGCGCAAGAAGCCCGGCACCCCGCTGCCCCGCAAGCAGCCTGCCAAACAGCCTCCCAAACAGTCGGCCAAGCCATCGGCCAAACAGGGCGGCTCGCCCTTCAAGCGGCGGCCGGCGGTGACGCCGGGCGTGACTGGGCTGCGTAACCTGGGCAACACGTGCTACATGAACTCCATCCTGCAGGTGCTCAGCCACCTCCACGTCTTCAGGGAGTGCTTCCTGCAGCTGGACCTCACCCAGGCCCTGGAGCTGCTGGCCTCCGCCGTCCACGGCCGGCTGGCGGCGGGGCCCGCCTCCCCGCGGCCCCGCCGCCCCACCGGAAGGGCCCTCCAGGCCAGCGCGGGGGGGGGCGGCGGCTCCGGGCGCAGGGCCTGAGCGGGGGTTCGTCGCGGGCGCGCAGCATGGAGCTGGTGCAGCCCATGGAGCCCAGCTCTAAGCACATCTCGCTGTGCCACGAGCTGCACACGCTGTTCCAGGTCATGTGGTCGGGCAAGTGGGCGCTGGTGTCGCCGTTCGCCATGCTGCACTCGGTGTGGCAGCTGATCCCCGCCTTCCGCGGCTACGCCCAGCAGGACGCCCAGGAGTTCCTGTGCGAGCTGCTCGACAAGGTGCAGCGGGAGCTGGAGACCACCGGCGGCGGCGGCGGGGGGCCCGCGCCCCCCGCCGCCGCCGGCGGTGTGCCGCACACGCAGAAGCGCCTCATCAGGCAGGTCCTGAACGTGGTCAACAGCATCTTCCACGGGCAGCTGCTCAGCCAGGTGAGCAGGCCTCCTGGGTGCCCTTGTCGTGAGATGCGGGAGGACGCGTGTCTGGTTGACCGTGGTAACCGTCTCAATGTGCTTAAACACCCGTCACAAGTCAAACAGACGTTTTTGTGGTTAAAGAACATTATTGTTCGTTCCAAAGAACATTATTGTTCTTTAACCTTTGACCGTCCCGTGCTTTGGTAATCAGGGAGGGAGAGAAGACACTTCACGTCCCTGGCATACAGAAGGTTGTTAATGTACGGACGGGAAGAGTCTTCTCTCTCTCTCTGTCTCTGTCTCTGTGTGGTCATTTCCTCTTTTAAGTTGCTGAAAGATGGCATTGACTCAAGAGTCTCTTCCTCTGACAGGTGGCCAACCTTGTTCGTATGGTTAATGTTGGGCAATGGCTCAAAGTTTAACCATGCAGGACACATGCTAAGGTCACTGTACGTCTAGCTCCTGACTTTGAAAAATTAGGGATTCTTTGTCTGAATCTTCTGCGTTCATCTATATTTTATAGACCGATACTAAGGGGTTACGGTGAGGTCTCTCACCAGCATGGGTGAACTGGCGAGAGACATGTTTCCATACCACATCAACCACTTTGAATCTGCGTATAAAATATAACCATCTCGCGGCTTTTTCACCACATTAATAAGAATAACCACGAAGGTTGGCTTGGTTAAAAATATATTATTTGGCCAAGAAGTACCAACATGGCAAGTTGACTTTTTCCAGAAAACATGATTGAATCCTTAAAAGTCTCCTACTTTGCCAGCTGATTCCAAACCATGTTGTTTATTAGAAAGCAGGATCCCATTCCCGTCGTTATTACTAGAATGTGTGAGTCGTATTTAGAACAGCCCTCTGTGTGGGATATAACCATATCGTCAAAATTATATGCTGCACCTCGACGGCAATGAATGGAAATTGAAGTTCCCCCCCTAAAGAAGCTTGCGGGAAGACTGTCCCCACAAGGACAAAAGATCAGTGTCTAGTCAGCACACCCACCTGTGAAGGCCACATGTTTTCCTAGAGTCTAGGGGTCAAATTCTTCCTGGACTGCAGTTTATAAGTGACTCACTCGCTTCTTCCTTTTTCAAGTATTCAGTAAATTAATGACTAACTGAAAGATGTGTGGTTTTACATGCGTAAAACCACACGTGTTGGTAACTTTGCGTCACTCACGGTTTCCAGTATCTGGTCTTAACATGTTTTCTCTCTGGCTGTGCCTCTGTCTGTATCTTTCTTTCACTTTCTGGTTCTGGCTCTTTCTCGGTCTCTATCACTGTCTCTCTCTGTCTCTCTCTTACTCTCTCTCTTTTTCTCTCTGCCTCTCTGCTTCTGTCTCTCTGTCTGTTTCTTGCTCTCTCTGCCTCTCCGGCCTCCGTTTCTGTCTCTCTCATTTTCTGTCTCACCACCTCACTCGCACCCCCCCCCCCCCCACCTCGACAGGTGACCTGCCTGGCCTGTGACTACCAGTCCAACACTGTGGAGCCCTTCTGGGACCTGTCGTTGGAGTTCCCCGAGCGTTACCACAGCAACAGCAGGGAGTCGGCTGCGCAGGTGTCGTGCCGGCTGACCGAGATGCTGGCCAAGTTCACGGAGACGGAAGCGCTGGAGGGGAACATCTATGCCTGCGACCAGTGCAACAGTGAGTGGTGGACCTGGCGCGCATGCTAACCACGTAGCGCTCGTAGCTGCACGCTAATGACGCCGGGCGTGTGGGGCTGCATGCTAATGGACGTAGCGCTCGGAGGCTGCTCGCCGACAGAAAAAAACCTGTCTGCCGGCGGCAGACGGTCGGCGCTGACGGAATTAAATGGCAATTTCTGAGAGCCAAATTCTAGGCGAGCTGGGTCAATTGGGTTCTCTCTGCAGTAGCGCTTGTGTATGAGTTGACCCTCTGCTGTAGCACTGTGTATGAGTCGACCCTCTGAATCATGCCAAAACCCCACACACACAAAACGTGTTTTACTCACTCACAATGATCCACACACACACACAAAACGTGTTTTACTCACGCACAATGATTCACACACACAATCAGAAACATATTTCTTCAAGTACAAACTAAAATCTTTCAAGTACAAACTGAAATCTTTCAAGTACAAAACAATTCTACAAGTACGGAACTAAAAGTTGCGCGTGGATCTGAATGCATTTGTGTGTGTGGATCAGCAAGGCGGAAAAATTAGTGCCAAAAGTCACGTGACAAACAAATGTCCTGTAGTGTGAATCACAGGACATTTGTTTGTCACGTGACTTTTGGCACTAATTTTTTTTTGGCATGATTCTAACTCCATACCTCTGCTGTACCACTGTGTATAAGTCGACTCTCTGCTGTACCACTGTGTATAAGTCGACTCTCTGCTGTACCACTGTGTATAAGTCGACTCTCTGCCGTACCACTGTGTATAAGTCGACTCTCTGCCGTACCACTGTGTATGAGTCGACTCCCTTCTAGCTTATGGGTTTCATTTAAATGTCCCGTTCTGTTGTCAATTTTAATTGCTAAATTTCAGTGTTGTGTTTTTTTCTCATACATCTCGTCACGGTTCTATTTCCAGAGGTCGGGTTACTGCCTGTTCTCTGGCCTCTTATGCGACTATTTCAGCCTGTTTAGCGTCACCACAGCGATGCGCCACCACAACAAGTCGCTCGCTGAATAAGTCTGTTCTGGGTGTGTTTCAGCAAAGCGCCGTCGCCTCTCCTCCAAACCCGTCATCCTGACGGAGGCTCAGAAGCAGCTGATGGTCCACAAGCTCCCTCAAGTTCTCCGGCTGCACCTCAAACGCTTCAGGTACCCCTGCACGGCCCCTGGGATTACTCTCATTATCTCCTAATGGTTCACTGTGGGATATTAAAATGCAATTCACTTCACTTTAAGTACGAGAGCTTCCTTGGGAGACTGCGTGGATTAATGAAAATATAAAAAATGATTTATTATATTCTGTATGTATGGTTCTGCAAAAAGTAAGGGTATGCGTTATGATGTATGTGCAGACTATGCCAAACTATTTATATTCTTCTAGTGAATATTTCTAGTGAATTTTATCAACGTCATGAAGATGTGTTCTTATTTTATTTTTTTAATTATTTTTTTTAATAAGTGGATGCATTTACTGTTCCTACCCCTAAGAGGTGCGGTACTCGAGCGCTACATTACGGTGGGGGGGGGGGGGGGGGGAGGCGAGAACCGCGGGGTCGTTCACGGCCCGGCTTGTGATTTGGTCCTGGTCGTTCACGGCCGCTTGTGATTGGTCCTTCAGGTGGTCCGGGCGGAACCACCGGGAGAAGATCGGTGTGCACGTGCGCTTCGACCAGCTGCTGAACATGGAGCCCTACTGTTACCGGGACCCCTCTCCCGGCGGCCTGGCCTGCCCCAGCCCCTCCGGCGGCGCCACACCCTCGAAACACTTCCTCTACGAGCTCTCCGCCGTGGTGATGCATCATGGGAAGGGCTTCGGCTCCGGCCACTACACGGCCTACTGCTACAACAAGGAGGGGGGTGAGTCGGCTGCTCCGCCAGCGGAAGGGGGGCCCTCACTCACCACCACCAGTGTGTAGCACCCACTTGGGTGATGCACGGCAGCCAATCTGCGTCAGGACGCTCACCACACACCAGCTTGAGGTGGAGAGTGAGGGGATTAATGAGTCAGCCAATTATACAGGAGGATGATTAGGGGGCCGGATTGAATGAGCCTGGTTGGGCCAGGACACCGGGGGAACCCCTACTCTTTGTGATACGTCGAACAAAGGCCTGTAACGGTTAAAAAAAACAAACAAAACAGGTAGCCTATCCATTGCAAATAATTTCAAGTTGCAAATGAACTAAAAATATACAAATATACAGGGCCTAATTAATCCACCAAGCAATCAAGGGAATATTAACTGAGGCTCTAAGGCCTACTCTACACATTTAGAAAAATACAACCTATAAATGATGATTATCTGAAAACCAAAATCAATTCTTGGTGAGAAAGACCAGCATAGCGACGTGCTCTGGAGACGGGCGAGTGCACATCCTGTTCACCATCAGTCCCGCGGCGGAGGACACTCGCTCCGCTGGCACGGACGTGGCGGGGAGGAGCAGGTGCTGCTTTGCCAGAACGCTCAGTTTTTTTTGGTATCGATCCCTGTTGGACTTCCACCACTTCCATGGGGTTTTGCTGTGGACGGATGCATGGCTCACGGAAATAAGCTTCTAGCTCGTTGACGTCGCTATTTTCCAAGTAGTCCTCCCCGAAGAGGGTGCCAAGTGCCTCTGATGTGCGTGCGACACTGCGGGCTTGTGCCTCACTGCTTTCCCCCTCCATGGCGTCTGGGCCTTGCGATGTAACCCCGTCATGCAGAAGCGCTGGGTCCAAAAATCAAAGCCAGCGGCTTAATTAATTACCTTGGCTGATATCTTCTTCAAGCAGCCTTCCATGGGTTCGGAGGGAGCCGGCGACGGTCCCCCTGAAGTCCACTACAGGCTTAGATTCCCCTTCCACTGGCTCAAGATGCTTTTCAAGCAGGCTCTTCGCGACTGGAGGACACCATGGGCCGAGACAGCCGAGCCTCAGCGCAGAGAGCTGCGGTCGCACATTTGAGGGACTTTATTGATGGCAAGATCTCTTTCATTGCGCTTCCACCGTTTGTCCGCCAGCTCGAGGTGGTCCTCGCTTTCGTCGCCGTCGCGTCCGACAGCGCTGCGGGGCACAGCCCATCTCGCCCGTGCAGTTCGCTCCATTCATTTTTCATATTAGTTTTTCAGCGTATCCGTATCCGGCAGTATTTGGGTCAATTTTGTGTGGTGGGAGGTTTTTGTAGGCGCTTGCTTTCTTTTTAAAGCATTAGATGCCACTGGTGCTGTGGCGGAAGTGAGAAATCAACCTGCTGCACGCTGCTGCGACAACACGGTTGATGTTCACATTCACATTAAAGCCGTCATTAATTGCTAATTGTAGCATACGGGGGGGAACGGGAAACTGATTCCCTCTGAGACAGCTGCTGGTTTGCAGGGACCATGTTGCGTGCATTCGTCATGCACACACGCTACGACTTTACTCGGTGAGCTCCTCAGTACAAGCATCGGAGGTGAGGCGGCTGATGTTCTCCCGCTGTGTCTCCCTCCCTCCGAGCTACGGTGTGTCCAGCGCCGCTGTCGTTCGATCCTAGTCATTTCCCACATAGTGACGGGTAACTGTAACTCAGGACTCAGTTGTGAGGGCAGTCCTCACGCGTCAGCGGTTATCACAACCTCGTCGGCTGTCAACAGGTCGGCCTTTAACCGCTCCCCTTTTCTCCGCGTACATTTTCTGCCGTCACGGTGTGCCGCGATGGCGCCGTGTATTCAGGCTCCATAAAGGCCATGAGATCACCGTCTCATCCACAAAAGTGGGAGACAGCATCTCTTTAGTGATCATCGATCACTAAAGATAATCAGTGTTGTGATCTTCTCTCCACGGCCGGGATTACAGCTGCGTCTTGCGGCGGTGAAAATAGCCAACCTATAAATGATGATTATCTGAAAACCAAAATCAATTCTTGGTGAGAAAGACCAGCATAGCGACGTGCTCTGGAGACGGGCGAGTGCACATCCTGTTCACCATCAGTCCCGCGGCGGAGGACACTCGCTCCGCTGGCACGGACGTGGCGGGGAGGAGCAGGTGCTGCTTTGCCAGAACGCTCAGTTTTTTTTGGTATCGATCCCTGTTGGACTTCCACCACTTCCATGGGGTTTTGCTGTGGACGGATGCATGGCTCACTGAAATAAGCTTCTAGCTCGTTGACGTCGCTATTTTCCAAGTAGTCCTCCCCGAAGAGGGTGCCAAGTGCCTCTGATGTGCGTGCGACACTGCGGGCTTGTGCCTCACTGCTTTCCCCCTCCATGGCGTCTGGGCCTTGCGATGTAACCCCGTCATGCAGAAGCGCTGGGTCCAAAAATCAAAGCCAGCGGCTTAATTAATTACCTTGGCTGATATCTTCTTCAAGCAGCCTTCCATGGGTTCGGAGGGAGCCGGCGACGGTCCCCCTGAAGTCCACTACAGGCTTAGATTCCCCTTCCACTGGCTCAAGATGCTTTTCAAGCAGGCTCTTCGCGACTGGAGGCCACCATGGGCCGAGACAGCCGAGCCTCAGCGCAGAGAGCTGCGGTCGCACATTTGAGGGACTTTATTGATGGCAAGATCTCTTCATTGCGCTTCCACCGTTTGTCCGCCAGCTCGAGGGTCCTCGCTTCGTCGCCGTCGCGTCCGACAGCGCTGCGGGCACAGCCCATCTCCGCCCGTGCAGTCGCTCCATCATTTTTAACATTGAGTTTCAGCGTATCCGGCAGTATTGGGTCAATTTGTGTGGTGGGAGGTTTTTGTAGCGCTTGCTTTCTTTTTAAAGCATTAGATGCCACTGTGCTGTGGCGGAAGTGAGAAATCAACCTGCTGCACGCTGCGACCACACGGTTGATGTTCACATTCACATTAAAGCCGTCATTAATTGCTAATTGTAGCATACGGGGGGAACGGGAAACTGATTCCCTCTGGAGCAGCTGCTGGTTTGCCAGGACCATGTTGCGTGCATTCGTCATGCACACACGCTACGACTTTATCGTGAGCTCCTCAGTCCAGCTCGGAGATGAGCAGCGATGTTCTCCGCTGTGTGTCTCTCCTCCGAGCTACGGGTCTCCAGCGCCGCTGTCTTCAGGTCCTAGTCATTTCCCACATAGTGACGGGTAACTGTAACTCAGGACTCAGTTGTGAGGGCAGTCCACGCGTCAGCGGTTATCACAACCTCGTCGGCTGTCAACAGGTCGGCCTTTAACCGCTCCCCTTTTCTCCGCGTACATTTTCTGCCGTCACGGTGTGCCGCGATGGCGCCGTGTATTCAGGCTCCATAAAGGCCATGAGATCACCGTCTCATCCACAAAAGTGGGAGACAGCATCTCTTTAGTGATCATCGATCACTAAAGATAATCAGTGTTGTGATCTTCTCTCCACGGCCGGGATTACAGCTGCGTCTTGCGGCGGTGAAAATAGCCGACGCACTTGATTGCTGCGGGTCTGCTCTCCAGACCTCACCGTTGGGTTTCCGGAGCATATGTTGCCGCTTAGTACTTGTAGTACTCTGGTAGCTCAGTTTCGCTTGGAATATTTTACATTCCACCTTATGATCTCCTATTTCTGTCAAATATTTCCATGCTTCACTGCGCTTTGCTCTAACCGCCATCTCTTAACTGTTTGAATTGTGGCGTTGTGCACACGGCCCACAGAAAAAGTATACACTTGCTTCAGAGAACTTTATTAAATTTAAACTTCATGTGTGTGTGTATATGCAAACTCGAGTTTGCCTGTCCACCAACCGAGTTCATTTGTAACGGGGACCATCCCTGCTACATACTCGGCCCTGACGCCCACGATGCTCTTGTTTGTGCTTCCAGTGATCGTCCTGTTCATTCAAAGTTACCTCATGTACTGACGGGAACTTTGTTTTCGGTTCAATCACGCTATTTAGAGTCATTGCTTATTGTTTTTGCATTGTGGAATTATTCACCCAGTGCATCAACAATCTCCATGTGTGCAGGACCTCGTATCAAGCCGGGTTGTACAAAACGGTATCAGGGGCGGCGACGCTAGAGAATAGAGCGGTGGCGTGAAGCCTAGCGGGGCGGCGCGCGCCAATACGGAAATAATGGGGGCGATCTTTTTGCCGCGCCGCTCTGGCCCCGGTGTGTGTTGGGTTTTAAGCTTCTCCTCCGTGTGGCGCCGGTGTGTGTTGGGTTAACGTTCTCCTCCGTGTGGTGCCGGCAGTATTGGGTCAATTTGTGTGGTGGGAGGTTTTGTAGCGCTTGCTTTCTTTTTAAAGCATTAGATGCCACTGTGCTGTGTGTGTGTAGAACTCAACGTGCTCCGCTCCGTGTCGTCTCAGGGTTCTGGGTCCACTGTAACGACTCCAAGATGAACGTGTGCAGCGTGGAGGAGGTGTGCCGCGCCCAGGCCTACATCCTCTTCTACACCCAGCGCGCCTCTCAGGACAAAGACCGGCCGCTGTAGGGTACACCACCCAGCTGAAACCCCTGCGCCCCCCCCCCCCCCCCCAACCACCTGCTGAAGGCCTACCGCCCCCTGCTTGGTAGGAACGCTGAGAAATCATCCTGCTGCACGCTGCGACACACTTGTTCTCTCATTCACATTAAAGCCGTCATTAATTGCTAATTGTAGCATACGGGGGGAACGGGAAACTGATTCCCTCTGGAGCAGCTGCTGGTTTGCCAGGACCATGTTGCGTGCATTCGTCATGCACACACGCTACGACTTTATCGTGAGCTCCTCAGTCCAGCTCGGAGATGAGCAGCGATGTTCTCCGCTGTGTGTCTCTCCTCCGAGCTACGGGTCTCCAGCGCCGCTGTCTTCAGGTCCTAGTCATTTCCCACATAGTGACTGGTATTTTGATAAAGATTATCAGGGGCGCGGCGCGGTAACGGTGTCCGTCTGGAGACGTGCACGGCTGTATCGGGGCCGCCTGGTTTTTATTGTTATTGATCATGCATTTGTTTTGCATGCGTTGGCTTCTTGGTTGTACATACTCTTTGGGAAGGACAGTGAAATGTTTTTTTTAAATTTTTTTTTTTTAATAGTCACTTTAGCTTTAGTCGACGCAAAACTGGATGTAGACCGAGCTGTTATCCGCCCTTTATCACGTCCCGACTCTGTTATCTGGATTTGTTTTCGGAGTTGGAATAGGGGGGGTGGCCTAGGGTCTTCCGGTGACACGCTGACCCCGAGCCACTTCTGTGTCGACGGCCTACGGTTGGATAGTCCCGGCCAAGGGTTAGGTGTCTGTGGTGAACAGTCTCACCCTCAGCCAGTACTTGTAGAAACGCACAAATGTCTAAGGAGCGGTTGAGTGGGCGTTGTCCCCTATGTCCCTTAGTCTGGACCCCCGTCAGCCAGCAGCCGGACCCCCCCTCCACTCGAACCATCCAACCCCAACCCGCCCAGAAGTACTTCAAGGTCTTGTCAGGGCAGCGTGCGCGATTGGCTGACCTGAAGCCACTGACAGGTGATTTTTTTTTTAATATTAACATTTTTGTTGCGCAGTACAAGGTTCAGTAAATGTCACTAGCGCGGTATTTATCGATCTCACAACCGTCGTAATCTGACCGACTTACACACGCTCCGTCAAGCATCGAATCTCTCTCTCTCTCTCTCTCTCTCTCTCTCTCTCCCTCTCCTCTCTCTCTCTCCCCTCTCCTAAAAAAAAAAAACAATACTAGTGTTTTACAAAAAGGTGCCCATTAATCTGTTGAAGTCTTTATTTTTTTATAATTCCTCTTTCAGAATAATGAATGTTCATATCAATAGCTGGCCTGGTTCTGGCTGCAGTCCTTCCCTGACCAGCATTTGGAACACGAATGTATTTTTAATACAATCCGTTGAGGCAGTGAACTGTTTTTAAAGTGTTTTTATACAGCGATTGAATTCATGGACCCTCTTTGATTGTTTGATCCACACCAGCAGATAAATGGACTAAACCGATAATGTCTGTTCTCCAGCCACATGTGCGTCTTGGGCTGATGGTATGACCGCGTGCACCTCCAATTGGTCCCGTTGTGTCCATGTTTTAAATGGCAGTAAGTCAACTACATAAAAGGTAAAGGGTGCTCCTCGATCCCATTTTATATCATGTTTTTAAACCTTTGTCATCATCGATTCTCTTCATGTTCTGGTGTATGTGTGCGTGTGTACAACGATCGAAGTTATACTATGCAATTTGATACCTCAGTTTTTTTTCTAGAGAAAATTACCTCAATAAAAATGGGAATATTTTTTCATTTTTTTAAGAATGTTTGCGCGTATATTTCATGTTTAAAAGGAGTTCTGGTAAAAGACAAGTTATTAATCTACAAACACAGGGAGACAATGAGAGCAACATTTTAATCTTACAAAATCTGTTTTCATTGAACTTTGTAATGAAGCGCGACATACAGTGGCGGCAGCTATTTCAAAATAAACCATGAGTGGGGAGGGGGAGCGCTTGTGCATAGTCCACCCTCTCAGAGTTAAACATACAGCCATGTTGAAGCGGTGTCTGTATAGAAAGAGGGCACCTTGAACGGGGGTCCCGCCGTGTGAACATGAACTAGGTATTTGGCCGTCGCTAGCACGGGTAACTTATGTGATGCTTAAGCAAAAAAGAATCAGGTGGAATAGTTAAATGGGGTTTTCCCTCCTTGCACAAGCTGTTCCAATACTGTGGTTACAATCAATGTAGCATTAGCTTAAATATATTGAACTGTTTGACAGTTAACCTTTTCTTAACGTGTAAAATGAGGTCTGCAAGAGATTGTAGGGACACACCAGTGTGTCGGGGAAGCCAAATGCTTCCTTTATTTAAATGTCTGGATAAGCCGTGGCCGACACCCTGAATAAACTGACGCATTTCAGCCATCAGCGAGAACAAAACAAAGTTCCCTCCCGCAAGCTAGATTTAATATTGACGCCTATGAAAACACAATAGCATTCTGCTTCGGTTGGCTCACAGTAGCATCCACACACCACCGGCGCAGCTGCTATCGACAAAAGACCGAGCAGATTACGTCGTCCTGCGTTTGTGTTTTCTTTCCTGGTTTCGGAGAGCATGCCAAGATTGTACCGGGGGTTCATTCTCTGGTTGAAGGGGAGTAAAGTGGAAAGCAAGGTGCTGGGGGAGAGGAAGGGGTTACTGTAGGGGGCGGGGGGGTGCAGTTTAGTGGAGGTCCGGTGCTGAGAGACCCTCTGCCGGCGTCCCCTCAGTAGTCGTCGCCTCGGCTCACCACCTCCTTGCAGGTGGGTCTCAGCAGAATGGTGTGCTCGAACTGTGCCGTGTAGCAGCCCTTTGAGTCGCACAGCGGGGGGTAGGGGTCGATGATGCCCAGGTCGCACAGGTTCTTCAGCGCCATCAGGTACTTGCTCTCGCCGAGGCGGTCCAGCCAGCGCCGGCAGAAGGCCAGCGTCCCAAAGTGTTCGTTGACCACGTTGAGAAGGTGCTTCGCCCGGGGCAGCCTGCCGGGGGGGGGGGGCAGTGATCAGACCTCCTTGGCGGTGGGCCGGAGGAGGATGGTGTGCTCGTACTGCGCCGTGTAGCTGCCCTTGGTGTCGCACAGCGGGGGGTAGGGGTCGATGATGCCCAGGTCGCACAGGTTCTTCAGCGCCATCAGGTACTTGCTCTCGCCATGGCGGTCCAACCACCGCCGGCAGAACGCCAGCGTGCCGAAGTTCTCGTTGATCACGTTCATATTGAGTGAGTCAAACCACTTTGAAGTATGACCACTGCTATATATAATCTTTTTTTATATATGGTACAAAGGCTGATTTCTACGTCGGCCCATTTCACAGAATAATTAACGTCAGACCGGGGGGGGACTGCTAAAAACATTGTGTAAATAAGTCAGTCAAAGAATTTGTGCAATTTTAAAAAAAAAACTTAAAATATTCAAAACCAAACTTATTTTTTGAGACAACCTCGTTACCTAAGCCGTTAAGGTCTGTGGGAAACCCTGATGTTCACTCTAAGACTTTAACTCCAAATATTTTGCCAAGTGCATACATTTCTTGCAGCATGTGGCAGCCACGCTGGAATCGAACCCCTGGCCCTGGCCGTGCTAATGCCGTGCTCGGCCAGTGGAAGGGACCACAGCCCCGGGCATGGAGAACATGAAGGTGTGAGCGGTCCAGGTGGACGTGGAGAGGGCCTCACCTGATGGGGACGTGGCCCACATCGAAGTTCTTCATGTAGTGAGAGCACTCCATGTCGTCGTGGACCATGCCCTTCCCTGTGCTGCCAAACGTCTCGATGGCATAAACCTCTCCTTCCTGCAGGGGGCGACAAACACCACTCGTGTCAATTTGACAAGGGAAACACCATGTCCAATCAAGCACATACTCCTATTCTAACAAGCACAATATGGACCGGCTTGAGGGGGGTACAGACCAGTTCATGTAGAGCTTTTTAGCTAAATGGTATAGAGAAAATGAATACGATCAAAGTAAAATGGGTTTCAGTAAAAAAGGTCTTAAGGAAGGTGCCTTAAGTAAAATCAAATAAAGCATAGTCCTAATGAGCAGTCACACTTCACCTCCATTCTCGTCGCCTCGCCTCCCTTGACGATGGGCACGGTCTTGCCGGCGTGTATCCTGTACTGGCCGATCGAGTGGCCGTTCAGGTTTCTGATTGGCTTAACTGGAAGGTGAGGAAAGGAGAGGAACCATTAAGCAGGCTTATCGCTCAGTTTAAGAGGACGTACACGAGCGGCAGGGAAAAGACACACACTCGTGGTGCAGTTATCCCACGGTATCCTGCTGGGGACAGATGTGGCTCTCAGAGAACTGATTCGACTAGTGCCCAGATACAAGGTAACACACACACACACCTCATTACAAACACTATTTTGTATGTCATGGCGTTAGGGGAAATGGAATGATTCTTAAACATGCTTGTGGACTCCACTCTCTTCCCCGTCGTGTAAACTCGTACCCTGGTAGGTTTTCCCGTCCAGCTCCACCTCATAGGACTCCATCACCTCCTGGATCGACTCTCCGATGTCACAAAGACGAACGTCGATCCCGGCGGCCTGCATCGCCAAAACAGACCGAGTGATCAAGTGGACACGGACACTTCAGCGGCGTCACCATGGGACCAGAGCGGGCGTTTCGTTCCTTACACAAACTACAGGTCTGCTACTTCTATGTACCCGGGCAGATGGCCACCTCATCTTCAGCAGATAAGAGGGCGTGTCCTTATGCTGACTATCAGCCCGGCTATCATTCGGCAGCAGGCTGAATACCGAAGATAACCACCAGTCGTGCCGATATTCAGTCTTGTTAGAAGATTAAAAGTAACACGCTGTGAGACATTGTGTGTGTGTGAGCCCGTTACCTTAATGCCTGTATTGGTGGCGTCTTTCACGGCCTCCAGTAACTTGTCATACTTGGGGTTGAAGGTGACAGTGAAGGCACAGTCAATGATGCGCCCTGCAGAAAAACAGACATTAGGAACACGGTCAACGTTTAGGAACACAAACCAAGACCACAGCAATGACGAGAGTATAGAAACTGAACCGACACTGGGAGTCAGACCCCCTGGACTGGGAGTCAGACCCCCTGGACTGGGAGTCAGACCCCCTGGACTGGGAGTCAGACCCCCTGGACTGGGAGTCAGACCCCCTGGACTGGGAGTCAGACCCCCTGGACTGGGAGTCAGACCCCATGACGACGATGATGATAATCAGTGCGTACCGTTGATGTGCGTGCCGAAGTCGATCTTGCACACGTCGTCGTACTGCAGCACGGTGGGGTCCCCGGCGTTGGGGGTGTAGTGGGCGGCGCAGTGGTTCAGGGAGCAGCCGGTGGGGAAGGCCAGGCCCGCGTTCAGCCCGCTCTCGTTGATCAGCTTCCTGGAGCAGTCCTCCAGCCGCTGGCTGTGGGGGGGGGGGGGGACAGAGGAGCAACAGTCAGGTCACATGTACAGCCGTTAAATCAGTCCCAAAGTGCTTTAGAGGGAACGTCATTACGGAAACCCCTAGCCCCGCAAAGACCAAGGAAAAGATTGAAACGATCAGGGGAGATATCTTGAGAAGGAATGCAGAGTAGTCGATCCCGTCCTCAAGGAAGAGTTAGATCAATGCTCGCTATGATTGGATGACATCGTAGCAATACAAGCAAACATCTGAAGTAAAACGAAGAAAGGAACAGGCAGAGGAGAGAGGATGGAGGAACGGCCAACAGACGGAGTCAGAACAAGAGGTCAGAGCAGAAACTGCATCGCTGTTCGCCCATGTGAACACTCTCCGCAACCGATTCCATGTCAGAAACAGGATTATTATAAAACAAGTGTACAGTTTCGTACATTGGCAAGTACCTATACGTAAACCGATACAACAACAATGCACAGAAATGTTTATTTCTAAAATGTTGAACCTCAAATCCCCCATCATCATCAATACGAGTCCTTTAGCGTAAATACTCCAATGAAACGACCGCATTGATTATCTGCTTAGAAATCCCGACGCCCAATATCACGGCCGCTCATCAATGAGCGTTTGCGCCGTCAGACGTACAACGGCTGACTTGAACCACACGGCGAGGGCGAGCCGCGACGCACAGCGGGGGAGGAGGAGGAGGAGGGCTGCTCACCAGATCTCGATCATGGTGAGGCCGGGCTTGATGAAACCGCGGACGTGCTGCCGCACCTGGCGGTGGGCCTCGGCCGCCTGCCGGAAGTCGTTCCACACCTCCTCGTTGGCCTTGTCCATCACACGCTTCTCCTCGCTGGTCGTACGCCACGCCGCGCTGCGACTGCAGGGGTAAGGAGAACCGAGTCCGCAAACACACGGTCAGGAAGGCAACTCAAGTTACACAGCACTTTTCACACACGGAGCAGTCTTAAAGTGCTTCCCTTCCGTAGAAACGCCATACAATAAAATGAAAAAATATAAGATAAATATGTTTACGATTTAGCAAAAAGCTAAAGCAAACATAAAACTCTTCAGTCTTTTAACATTTAAAAGTGCTCAGAGTTGGGGAAAGTTCTATAGTTGAGTATTCGGCACGTGCTCGCATTCCTTGTGGAAAAGCGCCAATGTTCTCTCCACAACGTAGATACAAGGTAGCAATACAAACGGCGGGTATCTAATAAGAAACGGCAACATAAATACCAACACACATGAACTGTGGTGCAGGTGCACGTATCCTCGTGCACCTGTGCATGTATCCTCGTGCACCTGTGCACTTGTTGCTTACCCGTCCTGAGCGAGGGGGTATTCACACTCCTGTCCCACGGGGAACACTCCACTGGGGTACAGGTCAAAGATAGGCACTGATGGCGGGTCAGTCTGTGTTTTGGCTGTAGAGGAGGACGGGGAGAATCATAAACCAGCATTCTCCAGATCATCCTAATGGATTTCCCATCGTAATACCGCAACGCTAATGTTTACAGTTCAAGGCCCCTATCGGAAATACATTGTGGGAGGCACGATAGAAGTACATCAGCACCTTTTAGAGAGCCCCCCATGCACGCAAATAAAATGCGCAGTTCATCATTTCATATCCCTGATCCCTGATAATTCAGGATTCCAGAATTCCTACTTAAAGAGCCAGTGAACCGAAAGCGTTTTCTTATTTTAAACGTGACTCATATGACTTTTATATGATCGTCCACATAGCTATGATCATAGTTCGATGCCATTCTTTCACCGTTATCGAAATATGTAAGCAAAAAAAGGTTTTTGCCAATCTCCCCAAAACACTGCGTGACTGTTCCACTCTGCTGCCTATGCAGGTGGCCTTTTCAGACAGTGGTTCATTTAATGTCCACATTCGAGTGAGGCTTCCCGGACACATGGGTCCAACGCTACAGTGTGCGACTGTGCGTTTTACGGTGAAGCTCACCTCCTTTCTTTTTCTTCTTCTTCTTCTTTTTCTTGCCGCCTGCATCTCCATCGTCTCCATCTGTGGACAGGACCTCAGAGTTCAGACCTCAGAGAGGGAAACCGGACAAGTCGCTTGATGGCACGCTCTTTCCAAAATGAGATGTCACAATTTCATCGACGTTACCGTCCTCCCCGTCCTCCTCCTTGTCCTCAACGGCCTGTTTATCCAGCTGTTTGGTCAGTTCAGCCACCTCATCCACCGCGGGCTCAGCAACTGTCAAATCAACATACAAGAGGACGTTCAACACATGTTACTAACATGTTACTCAGCTATAACACAACAAGTTCAACAAGTTCAGCTGTGACGGGTGACGTTATCTTAACGACATCATCAATTCTCAGGGACCGGACTACAGTGGAACATTTATTAACCAATGTTACATGCGGAATAGATTATGATGAAATAAAAACCCAAGAGCTATAGTTTCATAGTAATTTGTAGAATACACAATCTGGCTGAAACCGCTTCGCTTGCAGTAAGTTTATCGATCACTTCTGTACATCCCTCAAGGGCCATCGCTCGCCCAAGTCTTTGTGGGCCAGATGATCCCAGCTAAATGAACAAACCCAACGCATGGCAGAGTTTCTGCGCTGTCAGCAGCCCCCACTAAAGCCGGCCCGCACCGTGGGGACAGGAGCTGGGATCCCCACTACTACCCTCTACTATCAAACCCGACACATGCATCTCATACCCGTCTGCTGGGAAGTTGTCATTACCATTGCTCTAGGAGTCTGGATGACTCTCAGAGGTTAGTCAAGGCGTGTTTGTTCCTAAAGGCCTGACCTGGCACTGGGGCACGCTGTCTCCCATCAGCCCGCCCCACTACTCCCAGCTCCGCATGGCTAACGACCAGCTACCTAGCATGTTAGCCGGGGAAATAGTCCGGCCACCCCCTTTACCCGTGTTTGCAGACTTGCTCTTCTTCTTCTTTTTCTTCTTCTTTTTCGTTGTCTCTCCGGCCGGGTCGGCGCCTTCTTTCTCCTCTACCTCGCCATTTAGGACGCTGTCCAGCTCGTCGGGTTTCGGGTCCGGTACCTGCTCCTGTACCACCGCCGCCATGATCGCAGCAGCAGAGGTTTGTAAAAAAAGGAAAAACGAAGCGCAATGGCTTATGGGAGGAGCGGTCCGTGGGGGGGCCTGGGGTGGGTTTTTTTCGTCTTTTTCGACGTTTTGCGTCACAGTCGGCCCCTAGCTGCCCCAGCCGACGTTTATCTTTCTTGCTAAATTTAAATACAATTATTAATTAGTAACAATAATTAATAGAATAGATAAAATATATATATAGAGCTATATAGCTTTTGACTGTTAATTGTTATTGTTATTATTATAAATTAATATTTTATTATTTTATTGAAATTTAACAAGAAAAATGTACATTGTTTTTTTTTAAAAAAACAAAGTGGTAAAACCCGGCCCTGCTGCCAGTGCCACACCACAAGCCCGGCGCCGGGGAGGCAGATGCATGCTCCTCGAATCAGCTTTGTGGAACAAAACAAAAAGTGCCCACTAGGACGTTGCAAGTATGCTGTCAATTAACTGTTTCATTTACCAGTAATGGCCACTAGATAGCAGCGTTGCAATATTGATCATGAAAACTAAAATCTGAGCATTTTTCAGTCCCATATTCCTGCAACACCAGTGGCCGCCGCTAAGGGGTGCTGGTGCCGTGCTACTACAGCCTGTTCCCAAGGAATGCTTCAGTGTCATCCTTTCTGCTGAGCAGGTTAACTGGCTGGCGTTGGTCTCCATCGGACTTGTATTACTATTTTTTATACAATATAAACATGACAGGTTTAAGCTAATGATCCTGGATAATTATTTGTATAACAGAACTAACAGCCAACTGGGGCTTGTCGAGGCTTCTCAACCTCAGGGTGAAATATGTCTCCTTTAAACTTCTTGAGACATTAATCCCCATAAAGAAATGCAGTCACCCGAACACACCCAAGCACTGGGCTGCCGACTCCAGCTGTAGTGCCCATGTCTGGAGTATTATCTTGTGTGTTTTAGGGTGTGGAGGGAAACCGGAGTACCCCCCCCCCAGCAAGGAAAGACAATACAGATACAGTTCCAGAATAGCTTTAATTTCACCTATGAAATGCAGGAGGGTAGAACTAACACTTCTTGGGACAGTTTGTGTCCGCTCTTCGGTCTGGTTTCCCGGGAGGCTCGTTATTATCGTTAATTTATTAACAAAAGTGTTTAAATCACGCTAATATATGTAAGAAAACACAGACCCACACTGCCTTTTTGTTTTTGTTTACGTTCTTAACAAAAGTTGAGCTACACCACCATGCAACGTGGGGCGTCTGATTCTAACGTTTGAACCGATCATGGCCATGTAAACAGATACTTTGAGCTGACGTCTCCAGGGATTGTACACACGTCACACACTAACCCACAAGACACAACAGTGTTGAGGTCAAGCTTAATTCCAATATCTCACTCACACAATATATAATAATGTACCGAGTGTACATTATTGGGAGTAAACTTCAAAACACACACACGCACACACACACACACACACACACACACACACCTATTGAGCTATTCATTCATTTTTCAACAGCCATCCATGACTTTTTGCTTCAGTTTTGTATCTGTAACGAGAACTACAGTCTGTTCATGACTACAACCATCCCACGTACCAAATTATATCCTCAGCAGTGGAACTTTAGCAGGACTGATCTCAGGACGAATTAGCAGCTCTCCAAACCATTCAGCACTAAGAACAATTTCTTGTTTAACAGCGATGGAGTTTTACAAATTTGAAGGCCTTTCTACATCATTCTTAAAAAAAAACAAGATTATAACATATGAGAATATATGTTGCAGACATTCACGATCTCGACCTTTTGACTGAAGGAGGTTCCTGAGTGGAGATGGTTTAACAGGCGGAGAGAGAGAGCGAAGAGAGTGAGAGTGAGCGAGCGAGAGATTGAGAGAGCGAGTGAGAGAGCGAGAGAGCGAGAGAGCGAGAGAGAGAGAGAGAGAGAAGAAGAGAGGAGCGAGGAGAGAGAGAGAGGAGAGAGAGCGGAGAGAGAGCGAGAGAGAGCGAGTGAGAGAGCGAGGAGAGAGAGAGAGAGAGAGAGCGAGAGAGCAAGAGAGGGAGAGCGAGAGAGAGAGAAGGAGAGAGAGGCGTACAGCGGACGGACGCGGCGTGCGGGTTGATTGACGGGTGATTACGTGACACACACAACAACAACAAACACTTGAGCCGATGTAACGCAGACACAACACAACGCAGCTCGATCGATGAGGACCTCGGAACCGCATCAGAAATAAATAAAGCGTCCCAAACACTCCGCCTGGATTCTGTTTCCGTTTAAAGCTGCTTCTGGTGTTTCTACTCATGGCCCCCGTCCTCCCCTTCATCCTCCTCCTCCTCCTCCTCCTCCTCGTCATCGTCACCGAACGTCTGCTCCTCCATGTGGACGAGGGCGTGCGACCGCGCCGCCACCTGGGCCGCGAGGGCGGAGCTAATGCTGAGGGCTTCGGCCCCGTGAAGCTCCGTCAGTCTGTCCGTGGTGGAGAGCTTCGGGACGCGCGGCGTCAGCAGGAAATCCGCCAGCCCCTCCCCCTCCCCGTCGCCGAGGAGCCCGTCGTACTGGTAGAGCTCGGACCGGCCCGCTCCCTCCGCGCGAGGCTCCTCCCCCTCTCCGGCCGCCATCTTGTCCAGGCCGCAGGTGAACTCGGTGGCCGGCTCGCCGTCGCTCGCCGTCGCCCGTCCCCGTTCCCGCTCTTGCCCCCTGCGTCCCCCGTTGCCCGTCCCCGTTCCCGCTCGCTCTTTTTCTTCTTCTGCGGTCTCCTCTTCTTGCTCTCCGTCGTGGTCCTGGTCGTTATGGTTACTGGTGACGTCGGGGGGGGGCACAGTGTCCAGCGGCCCCGCGTTGGACGGGGTCATAGCAGCTGGGGAAAGAAGAAATGACACGGGGAGATAAGACACTCAACTGACGCGAGTTTGTCTCAGAAAAGGAATTTTTTTTTAAAAAAGTGTGAAAGGAGACTCTTTGAAATAAATCTGATGAAATCAGATTTTTTTCGCTTGTCGACAAATTTGTTTGCTTTGTCACTTTATGAGTCATGTTATTTTAGTCGCTTCATCATTGTATATCCCGAAATGTAGTGTTGTTAGCTAGCTTGCTAAGCCTCTGCGACACTACAGACCATTTAAACCACAACGAATCGCCCACTGGTTGCTTCTAGTGGGAGGGGGGAAGGAAGACAAACGAGTAAACGTGGAAACGAGGGGTGTCGGTTGGGTTCCCGGGCACGGACCGTGGTCGTTGAACAGCAGCTGTTTCCATTTGAGCCTCTCGCCCTCGGAGGCGCGGAAGCCCAGCACGGCCTTGAGCTCTGACAGGACGCGCCGGGACTCCTCGCGCTCGCGGCGCTGCCGGTCTCGCTCCTCGGGGGAGAGCATGTCGCACCAGGCCCCCCCGCGGTCGTCCTCTGAGTCAGAGTCGGACACGTAGGCCTCCCACTCCTGGTGGGAGGGGACGGGGGAGAAGGACAGAGAGAGTCAATGTTACCGTTTCACGCTCTAAAAGAGTAATTGAATTGACTTCTGGGAAAGAAGACAAGAGAGACAGAGATTAGAGAGAGACAAACAGAGAGAGACAGAGATTAGAGAGAGACAAACAGAGATACACAGAAGAAGAAGAAGAGAGAAGAGAGAGAGAGAGAGACAGAGAGAGAGACAGACACAGACAGAGACAGAGACAGACAGACAGACAGACAGACAGACAGACAGACAGAACACAGACAGACAGACAGACAGACAGACAGACAGACAGACAGACAGACAGACAGACAGACAGACAGACAGGAGTGGGCCGGTCGGGGGTGCTTCAGGGCTCACCAGCTCCTCTGGTACGGTGTCCCGGTCCAGAATGAGTGGGTAGGACGGCGTGGGGGTCGGGACGTGCGGCACGGCGGGGGCGGACTGTCGCAGACCTGCAGCATTATCTGTGGAGCGCCAGGGGATACCATGGTAACCACAGAAGCAACAACACAACAACAGCCCTCCCCGACTCCTCCCCCCCCACCCCCACGGCCTCCCTCCCACATGCCTGCTAGGTTTTCTTGTCCTATATTCTGAAGCACTTCCTTCCCGAGAGACGGGAGGGGGGGCTAGAGAGGAAGTCTGCGCTAAAAATAACTGTCAACAACACGGTCTGCTTTGAAAGTGTGTGTTTGGGTGTGCGCATCTGAAATCAGTGCGTTTTCATAACCTAATCTGTTGTTTGACAGCCGTTAAATTAAAGAGATATTAACAGCCGTGGGGGGGGGTGGGTTGAAGACTATTTTTAAGAGCAGCTCATCAAATAATTCAAACTGCTAATTTGTTCTATATTAGCAATACGATTTGCGCTGGAAATATCTAGGTCAACCGAACCCAACACAATGAGACGATGCGTTATGACGTTCATTAAAATGGTTGACACGTCCCACGGGGTAACGATCAAACCGCAGCAGAACACCAGTTAAAGGTCCTATCTTCTACCTCCAGGTGTGAGTGTGGTTAGCCGTTACAAGCCGTTTTGAAAATCGGCCTCTTCTGACATCACTAGTGGGCGTGTCCACCTAGATGTGTGCTGGATAGATCAGTCTACCAGCCCACCCAGTGGACTGTAGCAAACGGTGCTCGTCTATCCATCATGCATCTAGGTGGACACGTCCACTAGTGATGTCAGAACCACACCCACACCTGGAGGTATAGTAGGTCCCCTTTAACTGGGGTGACCCTCCACGCCCCCCGGCTCACCTGTGCGTCTCAGCATGCGGTCCACCTGTCCGACGGTCTCCTCCCAGCAGCTGTTGCTGGCCTGCATGTGGGGCTGCAGCGTGTGCAGCCGCTGGCTCAGCTCCAGGTAGCCCTCCCCTGACAGCGGGGGGGGCGCCGCCACCCGGTCCCCGCACACCATCATCTTCTCCAGGTCGTCCTCCAGGATGATCATCCTGGGGGGGGGGGGAATGGAACGCCGAATCAACATGGGAAGAATTTCAGAACGAAAATCTGAACCAATTTTCGGAATTGAAATTGGTTCAGGAAGTTCAGGATTCAACTTTGTTTTAGTGGAATTTGTCAAAATCGTCAAAATCGGAAGAACTTCAGGAAGAGATTCAGAATGAAAATCGGAAGAATTTGTTCTATTGAATTGGAAATCGTGACAAAATTCCAAATGATTCTTCTTCTCAAAGATAATATTAATTTTCCTTTTTCCTTGTAGACAAACTGCGCTAATCATTTTATCAGGGGTCAACTTTGTTTTAGTGGAATTTGTTTAACGTCAAAATCGGAAGAACTTCAGGAAGAGATTCAGAATGAAAATCGGAAGAATTTGTTTTATTGAAATCGGGATAAACTTTGAATTGGAAATCGTGACAAAATTCCAAATGATTCTTCTTCTTAAAACGTATAATACAAATGTTCCTTTTTCCTTGGAAACAAACTGCTCTAATGATTTTAGCCGGGGCCCGTTAGGTTTGAGGTGGTGTTGTTCAGCGTGTGTCTGGAACAGGTTCGGACCGGTGTGTGTTGCATCAGGGACATTCTTACATGCCAAGACAGGCGTGCGAGTGTGCGTGTGTGTGTGTGCGTGCGTGCGTGCGTGCGTGCGTGTCATCCGCTCTGCCGCTCACTCGCTCAGCAGGGCTTTGAGGTGCAGCTGCAGGCTGCGGATGGAGGTGTGCAGGGTGTTGAGCTCCCGGCACTTCTGGCGGGCCGGCCCGGCGCGGTCCGCCCCCGCGCCGCGCGGCTGCGTCTCGAAGTAGCGGTGGAAGTCGTAGCTGCGCTGCACCTCGCCCAGGCAGCCGGCCAGCGCGTGGTGGAGGGGTTCCGTCACCGCGGGGATGGAGCGGTGCAGGGCGGAGGGGGAGGAGGGGGAGGGGGGCTTGAGGCCCGCGGAGGCGGCGGCCCCCCCGACGGGCTCCGTCTCCTCCTGTTGCCGTGCCGACAGCAGCAGCGCCAGGCGGCGGAAGCACTCGGAGCTCTGGGCGACCCACAGCTGGAACATGAGCTGTGGGGACGGCGCCAGCACAGGGACCAAAAGGAGAGGAGAGAGGGGTGAAGGTAGTGTACCCCCTGGAGGACTCCCCGTGCATTAAGTACAAATATAACTCAATCTCTTCATTGGACCTCCACGTCAGTGTACAATTTCTTTATTCATGTTTTCCTCGTAAACGTTGATGCGTTTTTGCATTTGCTCTTTGAAAATATATTTTAATCTCAATGAGACCTAGTTAAATAAATGAATGAATGACCCCCGACCCTCCCCTCTCATAGTGGTCAGGGTCAGGGCCGGCGCTGACCTTCAGGGCGGGCAGGCTGTAGTCGTCGGTGAGCTCCTGGGCCTGCTCGTCGCCCACGTGCTCCACCCCCAGCCCCAGCCCCAGCTCCTTCAGCGGCACCGCCGACACGTAGTTGGTCACGTTGTCGATCTCCGAGTTCAGCGGGAACGTTTGGGAGCGTTAAGGAGCGTCATGTGCCCCGACGGTCAGAGCAGCTGTGCAGAAGACCTTCAAACAAGGTCAACCGTAGCAACAGCTACAGCTAACCCTTTGACAAGGAACTAGTGGCTAGAAATACGCTAGACTAAAACCAGTGTTTTATCAGAACAGCAGCCCCCAATAATTACATTTTACAATGTTCACGATTGTTAACAGTAGCACCAGACTCACAAATATTCTACTGCCACTTTGTCTTTAAAATGTGACATATTCTACAACCAGGTGTGAGTGTGATTAGCTGTTGCAAGCCGTTTTGAATATCTGCCTCTTGTGACATCACAGGTGGGCGTGTCCACCTAGACAGGGTATCTGCAGGTTTCAGCAAGTCAAAGGTAAGACTTTTTAAGACCTTTTTAATACCACCTTGAATGAAATTTAAGACGTAAAACACACGATGGTGGGGGTTGGCAACAGACGCGAGCAAACTTCGGAAACGGACGTCTTCCAGCCAACTGTCCTTGAATTTAGCACCTACCTCATTGTCGGAGACTAGCTAGAAGGCACGCAGATAATCGTCTTTATATGCAGCTAACAGGAAAGAAGCCTCTCTACATGTCCTTCCTGAAAAGTCACCCGAGAAAAATAAAAAAAAATATATAGTCCTGCCCCGACAAATTTAAGACCTTGAGTTACAGTATTTAAGAGCCAGCGTATGACATTTGTAACGAATTTAAGACTTTTTAAGACCTTAAATTTAGAAAGATGAATTTAAGACTTTTTAAGGATGCGCGGACACCCTGCTAGATGTGTGACGGATAAGTCGAGCAACGTTTGCTACGGTCCACCGGGTAGGCTGGTAGACTGATCTACCCAGCACACATCCCAGGTGGACACGGCCACCTGTGATGTCAGACAACGGCTTGTGACGGCTAATCACGCTCACACCTGGTGGCATCATTGGTCACCTTTAATTAAATGACAAACGTCCCTTTTTGAACTGCAGTAGAGTCTTAACAGCGGCGATTAAAACATCGACTCGCACCAGAGTGCGCGTGAAGGATATGACTTGAGCATGTGGCACGTGGCGCGGCGGGAAGCCCGGAACGCCGTGCGGAGCGCGCGGTACAGCGCCTTGCGCAGACCAATCAGCTGCTGGCCCCGAGGCTCCGCCCCCAGCCCCGCCCTGCTAAAGGAGCCGGCCGCGCTCACCCTGTCGAGCAAACTTGACAAGTGAAATGTGATACGTACTGTGCAGACGTCCTGAGGTGCCGGGGAGCACAAACACACAACGCACACAACTGATAAACACACACACACACACAACTCACAAACACACACAACTCACAAACACACACACACACACACTACGCACTAGGGCTGCTCGATTCTGAAAAAATATCATAATCACGATTATTTTGGTCAATATTGAAATCAGGATTGTTCAAAGATTACTTTTGAGTTTTAAAACATTTTGTATTTATTTAGCATGTCTCTCCTTTGGAACTGAGAACTTTGAAATTTCGCCTTAAGAAATACACAAAATGGTCAAAAAGAAAATAATAATATAATAATAATAATAATAATAATAATAATAATAATTAAAAACTCGATTATATTAGCTTTTGATCGTTTAATGCTAAAATCGAAATCGCGATAAAAATTTGATTAATCGCCCAGCCCTACACAAACGCACAACAGTGGGACATGACAAACACACCACACACCGCAAACACAACACACACCACACGACAGCGAGACACGACCACAGTGGCCCGAGGCGATTGGCTCATGCTGCACTAAGAGGGCGGGCTTTGGTTATGGTGTAATCTATTTGTATGGTACGCCGGTACGTCCGACCTGCTCTTGTTGGAACGTGACGTAATTTCCCGTCTTGCAGCACTCATAGCGTTCCCGTTGCTCATTGGCTAGTCATTGTTATCGGTTGCTGCATTAGCCTCTTTAGCAAACCAGCTCGAAAACAAACACAACTTTACATTGTATTGCTAGGCACGCACAGCAAGACCGTGCAATGCATCAACTGGTGATCAGAATAAATTAGCAATGTAATCAAGTGTGTAAGAGCATTTAAAAAAAAATCGATATTAAAATGACCAACGTGGTACAAATACAAAGAAAATAAATCTCTTTACGGGCGCAGCCATTATTGTCGTTGAGTGGTACGGTCGGCCTCTCTGGGCTCGCTCTACTTTCAGAATAGCGAGTAGGACCGCCAAAAGGGGGCGCTCCTCCGTGAAATGTCGCAAGAAAGCTGGGAGATTTACACCTTACAACTAGGACGTACCGGCGTACCATACAAATGGATTACACCATCAGAACACATGGCCCCTAGCATCACAAGGTAGCATGCTTTGATTAAATGGTGAAGTCAGATGTGTTATTACACTGATTTACGATGTGCAACAGAAACACTGGAGCAGGGCAAGCGTGCGCAAGCGGAAAGATCTAGGTTAACATCGCATTACATAGCATGATTGATGTTGGCGATCTAAACTTTGCAAATCATTGATCCATGAAAAATGCTGAGCTCAGTACTAGGATTGGATCCTTTAACCAACGAGTAAGGAAGGGCGGGATCATTTCAGTCAGGCTGGACTTAGGAGGGATCGCAGAACATGCTGAATCAGTCAAATGGATCGCTTTACCAGCCAACGAAGAACATTTTTACAGCTAAAAACGGCCTGACCTCTACAGGTTATGCATTTACTCTGTTGACATGATTATGACCATTAAAAACACAAACCTACACGTGAAAAAAACCTCAAGGCCATGCAGGTGTATCCGTCGCATCATCAAAATGTGGCCGCAGTATGGATGAGTTGCATTGTATGGTATTGAAGGGGAAAGGGAGGGGAGAAATCACAAGGGCATGCGCCGGGCCACACACACACACACACACACACACACACACACACACACACACACACACACACACACACACACACACACACACACACAGAGTAGGTCCAAGAGGTACGTACAGGGTGAACCCGCGGGAGATGACCTCCGTCTCCTGCACCAGCCGCAGCGCCTTGCGAGATACCCCCGTCAGCGCCTTGCTGTCGTGGACCAGCGCCTGGAGCTCCGAGGCCGTGGCGTGCACCGCCCTCTGGGCGCGGCCCCGCCGCCAGAGCCGGCCGCCCCGGGCGCCCGCCCAGCCCAGGAGCACCAGGCCCCAGGGGGCCACGCCGGCCAGGGACCAGGCCCCGCCGCCGGCCGAGAAGAGGCCCAGTAGCACGGCGGCCAGACCCACCAGCCCCGCAGCGTCCCTGGGGGAGGAGGGGGAGAGGGGGGGTGAGCTACATCGGACCGGAAGTGGAACAGGGCGACTAAACACTACAGAGGGCTAGGGAGTTTTGCTGCCCCCTAGAGGAACCCAGACCACGCCGTGATTGAAAGACAAGTGATAAAAAACATCAATGAACAATAAGGATTTTAGAAAGTTATAACATATTCTGTGTCTGTGTGTGTGTGTGTGTATGAGTATGAGTATGTGTATGTGTGTCTCTATATCTGTTTATCTATCTCTGTGTGTCTATCGCTCTCTGTGTCTCTGTCTGTCTGTGGTAGTCAAAAAAAAAAAGAGTACCATGACAAACAAGGATTTTAGAAAGTTCTGACATATTCTGTGTGCTTGTGCGTTGTTCTATCTGTCTGTCTGTCTCTGTGTGTCTTTCTGTCTCTGCCTCTCTCTCTCCCTGTCTGTTTCTGCCTCTCTCTGTCTGTCTCTTTCGCTGTCTGTGTGTCTCTCTCTGTCCGTCTCTCTCTCTCTCTCCTCTCTCTCTGTCTCTGTCAGTGTGTCTGTCTGTCTGTCTGTCTGTCTCTCTGTCTGTCTCTTTCGCTGTCTTTCTCTCTCTCTCTCTCTCTCTCTCTCTCTCTCTCTCTCTCTCTCTCTCTCTCTCTCTGTCTCTCTCTCTCTCTCTCTGTCTCTCTCTCTCTTCTCTCTCTCTCTGTCTCTCTCTCTCTCTCTCTCTCTCTCTCTCTCTCTCTCTCTCTCTCTCTCTCTCTCTCTCTCTCTCTCTCTCTCTCTCTCTCTCTCTCTCTCTCTCTCTCTCTCTCTCTCTCTCTCTCTCTCTCTCTCTCTCTCTCTCTCTCTCTCTCTCTCTCTCTCTCTCTCTCTCTCTCTCTCTCTTCTCTCTCTGTGTGTCTGTGGTAGTCCCTCCAGCCCACCAGCGACGAGGCTGGGCCAGCAGGCCGGGCGGGGCAGGGTTAGCGTGCTGCGTCCGGGGAGCCGTCCGCAGGGGAGCCCAGGGTCAGCAGGCCGGGGTCCAGCAGCTCGATCAGCTCAACGTCCTCCTGCAGCAGGACGTCCTGGTCCAGAATGCACCGGCACCGTAACTGGCCGAACACGCAAGTCCTGAGGCCCACCGGGGGAGGGGGGGCACGGTACCATTCAGGGAGGTGCATATACACTCAATTACGTGAATCTAAGTGATGTCAAATATTGAATATAGAATGCAGTTCGACATCAGCATTTATCACAAAAAAATAACTTAGACTTATTGTCATTCAAAAAACACACCGTCAGTGCAAGTATGTTTTTATTTTTTTTACAATTTATTTTTGAAGGTTTTATCCTTTTTATTTGCCAGGGGTAAGACAGACTGGAAGGTATGGGAGAGAGGGAGAGGGGAAGACATGCAGCCAAAGGACCACGGTCAGGAATCGAACCCGGATCGCTGCGGTAAGGACTGAGCCTTTAACGGTACCCGCTCTACCCGCTGAGCCACCGGGGCCCACCATCCGTGCACATATTAAACAATATTTCGGTAGCAAATGCTGTTTGACGCTAGCATTTATTTAAAAAAAAAAGAGAAGCATACAGAAAGGGTTAAGGGCGAGTATTGTTTCACTCTCAACAGTATGAACTCACCAGCTCCCGCTCCAGAGAGTGGCATGTGGCGGCCTTTCCCATCGGGCTCCACTGCCACAAGGCGTCGGCCAGCCTCCATAGGTGACCTCCCTGCCAATCACACAGAGAGGGGGGGGGGGGGGGGGGGCAGCCGGTCAGTCTCAGAGCCGGATTTCAGGGCGACGCTGGTCTTGGATTCTGTGCAGCATTTATCCAGGCCCCAGTGAAGGTACCAATTGTCTGAACTGGCACGCGTCCAAGGTTTTAAATAAAGAACTATTTTACCCAGAATTCCGTTCCAACCCTCCCGCTTTCACTGGGTAACCGAGAAAAACTGTCGAGGCACTCTCGCCTTTCCCCGGAAAAAGAAACACACCACGCAGAGTCCCTCCAAGTAAGAGAGTGCACGTGAGTGCCTGAGTGCACGGATGAGTGCGTACACTACACATGCTTAGACACTCAGCATAACCTGTTGAGTGCCACAATAAGCACAACGGTAAGAAAACAAACTCAGCAACAAAAAAAAGAATCGGAATGCATGTTCCTTGAATCTTCCATGCTGATTGGTGTTAAAAGATCACTCCTCGGCCGGACACACACACACACACACACACCCCACCCCCCCCGTGTTGACACTGCTTATTAGCATGTTGTAGGGGTTGCAGCTGAAGGCAGTGCTATTGTAAACACTCTGGACAGACTTGTCTAAACACATGCAGACACACAGACCCCAACAGAGCATCCGACTCCCTTCTTTATAAACCCACTGACGACAACGCATTCCAAGAGGGGGGGGGAAATCCAACGCAATCCAAACCTTTCTCCTTATGGATGATAGGCTTTAGTCGTCCCCTAATCTGGTAACAGTGCTTGGCTTGGAGCCGTGTTGGTGTGCTTACCAGTGGCCCGAGCACAGAAGCATATTAACATCCTGTGTGTGTGTGTGTGTTGTGTGTGGTGTGTGTGTGTGTGTTGTGTGTGTGTGTGTGTGTGTGTGTGTGTGTGTGTGTGTGTGTGTGTGTTGTGTGTGTTGTGTGTGTGTGTGTGTGTGTGTGTGTGTGTGTGTGTATTCTGAGGGGGGTGCATAGGGCAGGATTGTTATTAAGTGTAACGGCCACTCACACGTTTTGATTTATTGACTGCTGATTGGCAGAATGGTAGGACACACACACACACACACACACCACACACACACACACACACACACACACACACACACACACACACACACACAACACAACACACACACGACACACACACACACACACACACACACACCACACACAACGATGTCCCCTGCTGTTTAGTATTCTGCAGCATCCCGCAGTCAATGCCACAACCTTCCGTGTGCCTCATGTCTGTCGACTACTACTGCCTGGTGAACCAAATTAAAAAAGACAATCGGAGCCCAGAGTGGCTTCCAGACTGCAGCAAAACCCAAACGTGTCGAGCATGTGCACTGAAGATATCGCAACGTTACTTCATTGGTATGTGCAGAGAAGACCTTACCTCGGGGGAGAGGATAAACTTAATAGTTGCTGGAATGTTTGTCTCCCAGGGGAAAGGAGGCAGTGCCCTCAGTCGACCTGAATGCATCCTAGACTCCAACACGCGACCCTGCTGGGTCTGTGTTTATTTTGGCCTTTCTCTCACTGTAAGCGACTCCCGAAAAGAGCCTCTCCTAACTGCAGAGGTGCCACCAAGTGCCCACTGTATGCCCTATGCAGTCATTCCATAAAGCCGTAAAGCGATAAGGTCTCCGTCTATGGTTTGCGAACGTGAAGTTGTCATCATTGCACGAATCCAAATCGCTGACGGAATGCCCCGGACCATATTTGATTGGGGTTATCCTCTGGCCTCATTCTGACAGCAGTCCGCTGCCGTTTCTGTCGTAACCTCAAATCCTCTTAAAAAAACGTCATCCATGGGCAAAGTCCCTTTAGACGGCAGCATGATTGCGTTCACTCCGTATTAAAATTATATTAAAAAAGCACCACTAAAGTAAAAAAACAAAAAGGGTCATTACATAAACATGGCAAACAAAATAAACAAAGTTTATGTCTTTTTTTAGGCATAACTGCTGAGTATACATTCTAGGTAGGCCCATTTGCAATAAAGTAAATAAAGTCAAATAAATAAGTACAGGGGAAAGAAAATCAAAACATTGAACTGGGCCCCTGTCACGAACTCAAAAGTCTCATGTAAATAAAGCTTCAGCACGAACTAGCCCATAATTGCAACAGCTGTGGTCATGGCAGTAGAGAAGATAAGCCTGCCGTTGTTTGCTTCAGCAAGGCCTGCCCTCTCTTAATCCAAGCCTCCTCCAGTGCTATCAGCAGGAACACAGGGGAAACCAAAAACACAGAGATATGACCCAGAATCCTTCCTGTCTTGACCGGTCCAGTTTTCTCGTTAACGCATGGAAACATTCCTGACGAACGACACGTTCAGATATAACATCCTGTCGTCTCGAGGTGCGTGGCCAAAGGAAAGGGTGACAAACAGGCCGCATTAATTGCAAAATCCATGGAAGGGCGCATCTCTTTTTTTTCTAAGGAACGTAGGTCTATTTAAATAGTTTCTGAGAGTAAAGAATCCATTTGAGTCAGCCGTTATTTGTGTAATACAGAACAGAGCCTGCGGGCTTAAATCCATCAAATCAGAATTACAGGACAAAAAGCCAGACACACACACACACACACACACACACACACACACACACACACACACACACACACACACACACACACACACACACACACACACACACACACACACACACACACACACACACACACACACACACCAAGTATCCCTTATGTTGTGAATTAACGTGGACAGAACCACAATGTTTCAGAAACCCTATTGAGCGTTTGAGACCACAGCAAACACCTAAATAAAAACATCAATAACGAAAGAACTGACTCACAGAGACAAGGAGACAGCAGTAAAGTCAACGATTTTTTTCAGTAATCACAGCAGCTCCGCTTTTCAACTGAATACACGAGGAAGGGACATTTTACAGAAACAAAAGCTAACACTTCAATTTTCAAAACAATAAAACACCAAATACCTTGACCTGTCCTGGGGCAATATCCGTGCCCATGCCTGTCCCTACAAGACTGAAGCATTTCACAACAACAAACTCTTGTGAGGGGACGACCTGTGTGCATGTGTCACCGAGAGAGTTTCATTGATGAGTCGACCAGTAAAGCAATTAACTGTCGTCTGCACCAATAGGCCCCGAGAGGATAGGGCAGCTGAAAACAAAGGGAGGTATGGGTCGTACGGTCGAGTGTGTCCTGAGATTGTTCTGGAAAGAGATGCGCTCACGGAACGCTTCTGGGCGTCTCCCACGGGAGGAGCTTCCTCTCCATCTCCTCTTCCCTGAGAACCCGTGGGACACGCCTCAAAGTCTGTGTGCCCTAGATCTGGAGGTACTGGAACAGCGGAGAGTTCTGGAATGAGAGAACGGAGAGAGCACTGTTAAGAGTGAATACAAAAGAGCCAAGAGCGAGCGAGGATGGGAAACATGAGACGGCCAGGTGTCAGAAATGTGTGACGCGAAGGCGGAAGCCGGAGATGAGGAGGAGATAACCGGACCGTTGAAGTAAACAGGTGAGAGACCCAAGTGTCTTAACGTGGGAAACAAACAAATACTAGTCTGTAGCGTGCCTAGATTAAATGAGTAAAGCATGTGTCCATACACACACAAACGAGAGACGACACCTGTCCCAGATCCACCTGCATCCATATCCTTTTTAGTTCCACCTGCCATCATATATCCATTTGCCCCTCCTGGTCTAGGTTAGGTACCCACTTAATTAGGAACGAAAAGATAATAGCGTCAATGGAATGACAGCAAACATACAAGAACCTGCATTGCGGCCTGGATGATGCCATGGATTCGTATGGTCAAGAACATTGCATTACATCCTCCTCAACAACGCACGAATGAGTATCTTATACATGTAAACAGAAGGCTTTTTTTTTTTAATCAATGGCAGGCATAACTTGTGTAGAGTCATAACGATACGCACCACGTCTAACCTGTAATAAGATTCGACACAAACACTCACTTCCATGGTCGACGTAAATCAAACGCAATAACGACCCAGTCCGGTCCAGTGGATTTTATTGCATTTTATTTCAATCGGAACAGACGCATAGGCACCTCTTCGCCCGAGGTCTGGTGACACTGACCCCCGCAGCAACAGTACGCACACACGCCCAGCTCAACCAGTCCCATGACGACCACGTCTACTTGGCATCCGCACAGGTAGTAGGAAGGAGCCAAATCTGAGGATTTGTAAGGAATCAGGACCCGGTAACAAAGCACAGCCTGTGTGAGATCATCATCGCATGGTTCGTCAGCTGCTAGCTTAGCGTTAGCCGTTACGGCTGTCAGACTCGACCCGGGCGCTCCAGCCCATTCAGCCCCCGAATGACTCGAGCCCGGTGTACCATGACAAAGCATTACTCGTATGCACCGCATGTACCCTAACGACACCCACCTCGGAAACCACATCTTCATCCAGCTCCCCCAGTCATTTGCCATGCCCATATGTACACGGGGACTGTAGCATCTGTGTGTTCAGTGTTTGATAGTAGAGTTAAAGGCTCTCTTAGCCGCCGGTTGGTCGCCGCAGAAACAAAACTATATTTTAAAACTACATTTCCCACAATGCACCGCCGACCGTCGCTTCCTCGCTAGCGGCGCCTGGTCGGGATGGCGCCCCTAGCGGATGCTGGTTGAGATCCGAGAGGGCGCAAGAGTTGGGGAAGGAAACAACCGTGGGTGAAAAACTTGGGGGAAAATGGGAAAACCGACAAAGGCTCATACTTTACACGTGGATTATTCACCGCTGCGACAGAACAGGACAGCGGGGAAGTGAGCACTGTTGGCCGCGGGTCGTGGGCTGACAGGGATGTCGACGGAGGATAAACCGCAGATCCTCCTCCTCCTTTCCATAAAAGTTGCGTTTTTGCTCATGAGAAGAGCAAGTCGAGATCATGACACAGTGTGGTTACTCCTGAGTCAGCCCTGGCGTATCTCCTGATTTGCTTTTATTTGCTGGAAGTTTTAAAAGCAAAAAAGTAGTACTTTTTGCTGCGTTTGAGTTACATCTGGGAAACACACATATTAAGTCTAAACTTAAGCAATACGCATCGAAGTCCTTCAGGTTTTTTTACGAAGACCTACTTAATTACATTACTCTTAAGTGATAGCTTTCAAATATTTGAAATGGATGAGCTCGACCTCAAATTCAGAGCTAATCAAACTAAAAAAGAGTGTTTTCTAACGTCCCTCTTATCGAGACGCGGAGCCCAGAGCACATCAGCCCTTTGTTTAAAAAACACATCTCTTCTCTGTGGAATTGCAACAAGTAACAGCAGCTCTAGCGCTAATGTTGACTTTAG
>OLKM01003019.1:12500-46592 GCA_900291075.1 Melanogrammus aeglefinus | reverse complement strand
TGGGCTGCATGGTAAATTACATCATACGACAATGGGTAGAAGCTACCGGCTGTTTTTTTTATTTTTCCTACTCGGGAGCGGAATTTACGACCTCCGAGTTTGTATTGACGCAGGTATCTAATGCAGATTCCAGGCCCGATTCAGACCCTCTCTCTGCCAACTTAACGTTACAGCCTCCTGACCCATTAGAACATTGTGCAATCAAACTTAACTCGACTGTTTTCTTTTCTTCTGTAAGTTTTATTTCAGCATGAAAGGAAAAAGACCTTCACAAGGTCTAGGAAAAGTCCTTTAAAAGAACGACCAATTTGCGACGCCTGCCAACCGTCGCACCGTTCGACAGAAAAACAACACGCAACCCGCACCTGACCAATGCATCGGCGGATGTCGGCCAAGCTGGTCGGCAGTGTGATGGCTAGGTAACGCTATATCGAAGATGAACCAGGATTGATTGTTTTATATTTTCTACGCGACATTCCTTGATGCTGACAAGAGAGACAAATCTCAGACTGACGGTAAGTTAGCTAATGTTGACCTGTTAGCACGTGGTTTAGCACGTGGTTTAGCTTGTGTTAGCTGCTAACGTTAGCAGCTGTGTGGCTATTTGTTTTCACTGTAAGATCCAAAAAGGAGAAAATTGATACTCTGTTTTCAAAAGTCCCGGTTCACAACTGTTCCGTTAAAGGTAGAGTCTGAGGTTTATTTGTTGGCAGTTGCTGTCCCGTATTAGCATATTACTAATTGTGAAATGGCTAATGAGATTTCATCACCGTTTTCTACATATATAGATATAGACCACAATTCGGCGCCTATGTTATCTAAAGAGCTAAACATTTCATTAGGAGGCTAAACATTCATTATAAACACAGTTCTGATCTGTGAAACCTATATATCTGTTGTGAAAATGTCTATATAAGGCACATTTTCACTGTTTTCTCAAGCATATAGATCACATTAGACCAGGTCTGATCAAACCACTATGCCTAGACTTCACAAATGAATAAAGGTTTCACAGATCAGAAACTGTGTTTTAGGGAATGTTCAGCTCCTCTTTAGACGATCTCGGCCAGATTTGAGGAAGAGTCTGGTCAGTGTGTTTTTGTGAATCTGACCTGGTTTAATGAGGTCTTGTAGATAATCAACATAAAAAAAAAACTGTGAAATATCTTCCCTTACAGCATTTTCACAAACCAAATAACTTTCACAAATACAGATAGCGGGTTGTCAGAGCAAAGGTAGGTCTTAACAAAATGATCTAAAAATGTTTATACATCAAAGTGTCACAAAAATCAGAACAAATCAGGTGACAACAACAGGTACCTCTCAGACAGCACAACTTGGTGGTCAATCTGTTCTATTTCTTATGCATGCACTGGCACTTCCTTGTTTTTTTGTGTGTTCATGTCGTACTGGTTTCTTGTTGTTTGGCAGTGATGCCTATATACGTATGTATGCATAGCACTGCATGTGTCTTATTTTCTATATGCAATTTATCTCTGTAGTAGTGTGTGGATGGTACTAACTGCTGTACTGTTCCTACTACTGTCTCAATGTCTGGTCCACCCCAGGGCCGTGGATGCGGCCACCACATTCTGGATCCATCATTTAGACTTGACTTTAACCTATTTAAACTTGGCCTGGCACTTATAGAAACTGCACTTTATACCAGGTTACTTTACAGATCAATATGCACTTTATGTTATAGTGAATGAATGTGTATATGAATTGTGAGACACTGTTATAATTCTTGTGCATTTCTTGTCTGTTGGTGTGTTACCTGCACAGGGAACTCACGGATGTAAATAGCAAGTTGCTAACCTCTGATGCATTACATTTGTGCCACACGTACGAATGTTCATTATTGTGAACAATGTTATGTTCCCTTTTAATAAACAAATCAGTCGAACTGCTCGACGTACGTTAATTTACCCTTAGGTGCTAAATCGGAGGCTGGAGCCAATCAGAAAGCTAAACTTAAGCCGTCGTCATGAAATCTACATTTATATCCAGTACATTACCCCTAGTCGCAGATCATGTGCAGACTATGTCCATTTGTTCTAATATTCACTTTATTATTGCATGTACTTAATATTTAACTGATTTTAGATGCATTGCACATTTATTTCTCTCATTTCAGTGAATGATCCAACAGCAGCAGTCATGATACAAGAAGTATATAGAAGAGAGAACATCTGCTGAGACTCAAAGTACAGAAATGGAGCAAGGAGATGGCCTCCTTAGACAAAAAGCTGTAAGTGTGTGTTTCCTTTCTCCTAAAACTATTTTCTCTCTCCATACCCAATCCAAATATCAGTATCGATGAATCTAGTTATGTTTTTCCTAACTTATGAACACTGCCTCACCTGCAGTGAAGCACATACCGTAAATCAGGAACTATGAGGCGCGCACCTGGAATATAAGCCGCAACCAGCTAATATTTATAAGCAAAGTTTTGTCCATAATCATAGAGCCGCACCTGAAATATAAGACGCAGGTTTTTCCATGTTGTAATGAGAGATATTTCACAAAGAGACGTGTACATGGAAGATGTGTGGAACTAATGCAAGTTTGCTCGCTTTTCCTCTGTTTCGGTTACGCTCCTACTCAGCCATTGGCATTGTTGACAACAAAGCCGGCGAAAAAAATCATAAATGGAGCGGATAACTCCATAAAACGATGCTATGGCGTGTGTGTTTGTGTAGTCAATCTGTCATGAACAAGAGATTACGGAGGGTGTTTGTGTCGCGGTCAATAGACTGTAGGTTGCGGTGCAGCCAGAGCGAGAGCCTGGGACCCGGGGAGGCGACCGAGTTACATGATCGTGGCAAGTTTGGTTTCAAGTGTGAGACGCCAAGGTGAAGACAGAGAGCTGTCGTTCTCGGCAGTGACGCATGCCACACTGCCAGTACCATGCGCTGTTACGAAAATAAAACACTCAGTGCACCAAATCAAACATAGTGTCTTTCTCGGCGCATAATCTTTCCCCACATGTCTGTCCTTCACCTGCGCTTTCTGCTAGAGCGCCCCGGAGGCCGTAGCCAGTAAAATCTGATAATTTAGCCGCATCGTTTTATACGGCGCAGGTTCAAAGCGTATGAAAAGTAGCGGCTTTATTGTCGGAAATTACGGTAATTAAATACGGTATATCTAGATTAGAGAGTGTTGTCCGGATACCAACATTGGTACCGTATCCGGTACCAACACATGTTTTTTCGATACTTTTCTGGTTACTTTTCCACATTAAAGAGAGAACCAAAAATAGTCATTATTGGCTTTATTTTAATAGAAAATCTCTAGAACTATATAACATATGCATCAGTAATCAGTAAATCTAACAGTAAACTGCTGCTGCAGGATTCATATTTCCATCTATATATTCTGAACTCTTTCTAATTAAACAACATAGTGTCTGTTTAAAAATGAATATCCACTTGTTTTCTTTCGCATGAGAGTCTGAAAACACTGCATCTTTTTGTTATTTGTGCCAGTTGTAATGTTGGAGAAATTGTTATTCAGTAGTCATTATAGAATGAAACACAAACGTTTCATGTTACTCGCAAACACACACACCTATTGTTTCAATACGTAGGCCAAAATTGATTTTGCTTCCCCCCCATCAACGCAATAGATCGTTCCGTTAATTCATCTCCGTGTCGCCTGCTGCTTTGCTGTGTTCAACTCAAAACTCACACAGAGAGAGAGAGAAAGAAGACTGGCATGCTATGGATGTGGTGCGCAGTAAACGAAATTATCAACCAGTGTTTTGCATTAATTAAACGAGTCTGGCCGGCCCTGTCCTCTCTCGCGCGCCGCTGGCGCAACACACACAGACACACATAAACACAGGCACATGGACAGGTGGCGCTGTAACGGTAATAAAAAAACAACCCTTTGCTTAGTTGGTGGGCTCACTCGCCGCTGCGCACGCGCTCAAATTACAATGCGGCGACTTCACGAGGCGAGCGGTCACCGCTGGCGGCGGTGCAAGAATGAAAAGTACGGTTCCATCTAAGCGCATGTTATAGTACGTTTTAAATGCGTCAGTACCTGGTACCACTCTAGTACCGGTATACCGAAACACCCTATTAGTGACAATACGCAGGATAGGCGGCTCGGGGCGGGGGATTTTGGACGGGGCCGCCTGCACTATTATCCTCAACATATAGGCGGGGGCTCTACCAACTGACTAACACCGCCCAGATAGTAAACATTTTGGGAAAATTCACCCATTGCCCATCATAGCAGCTGGTTCAGAGGTCAGAGTTGTTTTCGAGGGTAAATCTGCAAAGCCACTGATGTCTGCTATTTCCCGTCGGCGGCAGTTTTTTTTCGGCAGCAGCTCTCTTTTCAGCAGATACCAGCTTTGATTTAACCTCGGAAAACAAAGCCGCCCAGCACAACAACCACGAACGTACGTCGTTGTGCGCGCTTGTGCATCGAATAGGCAAGAGTAGTGGACAGTTTCATTGAATTAAAGAGAACTCAGCAGGTGTGGTGTGTTCCTGAGGTGTGTGGTGGAGTGTGTGCAATGTGGTTAATTTGTGATTTTAGAAAGTAACTCTGTGGAAACAATGGGGTATTTCAAATTTATTAGCTTGATTTTAATGTTCTATGTCTGTTAACACGGGCCACTCTTTTCAACTGATTGTGTCTGCCTCGCTTGACTAACGCTTTCTTTGGAGGGAACAGCTCTGAATGCTCGTGTTAACAGACAGCTTGTAACGGTAGTGATGAACATTTTTTCAGTAAAGTGGAACTAACTAGTGTCCCAAAAATATTGAGTACCAAAATTAAGCTTTTTCACGTGTTGTCTTGGTGTTTATTGTTGCTCCATATTGTACACCCCATGGTGTATCTTGGTGGTTATTATTTTTATTATTATTTTATTATTTATTATTTTATTATTATTATTTACACAACACAATTTTCTCTTGTTTAGCCCAGGGCAATGTAGTGACAAGAGTTATCATCAATCTGCACACCACCTCATCCGCCACCTCTCCTCCTTTCATCTGCCGACTCCAGCTACTCCTTTCCTCCTTCTCGTTCCTTCTCCTCCTCTTCAGAGGATGAGAGGAAAGAAGAGAAACGGTTCCAAAGAAAAGGGGCAAAAAAAGAGCCAACATATCGAAAAGGAAAGAGAGAAGATGAAGAAGAATAAGAGATGATGAGAAGTGCCAAAGGAAAGCCTCACTTGGCAGAGAGAGTGAGTCACAGGACGTTCTTATATAAAAAAAAAAGTTGTATGTGTGTAGCTTAGAAAATCTGGAAAACATTCATGTTAGGAGTGAAGTTGTGGTTGTTGAAATCATTACCAAAGTGGTTGTACAGGTACTCATCTACCACGACCCTATCATGTAAAGGAGAAGTTCACAAAAATACAAAGAAAAAACAGCAACATATTTTCCTCTTCCCAGAAGTGATATTTAATCCATCAAGATAGTCTCTTAGAGACAATCAGGCTGTAGAGATGTCTACTATCACCCAATACATTGGAGTTGAATGGGATTGGGTTTGTGGTGCTCAAGTGTGAAAATATAACATTGGAAAAACTCGAAGGCAATGTTTCCTACAGAATCATGACCAGGGGTCTCATTTTATAACTACCGCCAGTAAATATTCAGACTTATAAAACCCTGCGTACGCACACTTGCAGCAACAACTTCCTTACTAAATCAGAGTTCCTACAGTGTGCGCAGCTGAATCCGCTTCACGTCGCCCTGTACCGCCCTGTTTTAAACCGTAGATGGTCAAATGCAACCACGCACATGATGCGGATCTGCATGTCAATGGGCCTCATCGTGCTCTTTGTTCTGTCTGTTTGTGATTAGCTGGCAGGTAGTTGAAGTGTGGCGATGCTGAGCCGTGAGTTGTTGCTGCAGTGTTAACGGCGTCAGCGGTCAGAGCGCACGCTGTGTTGTTTGTGGTGCGCTGTCCCTTCTCACATGGTTGATGTACCCGTTCGGTACATAGTTACAAACAAACATGCACAACACGTTTTTTCAATCTGAACGCGTTATTAACCATGCATCATGGGTCTCCCTCTCCTCCTTTCTCCTCCAGCGGTTGCGTGGTGCAGAATTACGGCACGGGGCTCACGCTGTTGTATCATCACATTAACAGTAATTAGACTGTCGATAAAAACTTTGGAATAATTAGCAGAAATCAGTTACATTCTGAGGGAATGATAAACATGACACTTCTCTTTGATAACAAGAAACCAGATGTAACCATATTATGGGAACGATTAACTGGATTTTTTGTTCCCAGGGTTTGAGAGATTAATTGACTCGCGATCACACTCAGTATCATAGGAACATATAGTTATTTACACCGTGTATTTATCCATGCACGGCCGCGGCGTCCTCCTCCTCCTCCTGCGCTCTGTGAGTGGACATTATGACAGAGACGGTGGTGATTCTATATATAGAGAAGGAATTTGAATTTAAGTTAGATTCTAGGAGATGATTTTCTGAAACACCAGTCCGATGCAAAATTAGGGCGCTTGTGAATTAAATTACCGTGGCAACATGGATCTAACGCCATACGGGTTGAAATTAAATGTGTGACGGCCGATAATAAAAACATAATCGTTTTTACTCACTTCCTCATTTCCTGAGTCTGACTTCAGTTCACACCACCACACGTCCTGTGTCGCCAATTCCCTGTTTCCTCCAAACCAGCGTACGCATGGCTCAGAGTTTGCTTTAGAGCTGCGCACATTCTCCCGTCAAGTTTGTTTTTTATTAGAGTCACAACCTGGAGTGAAAGTTCACGTACGCCACTTTCCAGCCCCGTTTTGTGCGTACGGCCAGGGTTATAAATGAGACCCCCTGGTATATAGTGAAGATATCCACAGTCACTATTTTTAGGGATTGCACCGAAATGAAAAATTGTGGCCAAAGTTGAATAAAAATTAAACACTTGGCCGAATTGGGGTCATTTCCTATGTTCCCACTGCCCTATGTTCCCTCATTTCTAACTTTTGTTGTCACTGAAAATCTAGCCCTTATGTTCCCACAGCCTTTGGTGCCCACCATTGGTTGGGTTTAGGCAATGAAGAAAGGAGTTGGGTAAGAATTAGTAAAAAAGACCAGGGTAGAGGCTAGACAGGCAGATAGAGAGAGTCCAGATAGGTAGAGAGAGTCCAGAGGGAACAGGGCTGAGGGAACATAGGGCTGTGGGAACATAGGCACGCTCTCCGGCAGGAAATATGAATGCGGTAAAATTAGCAGTGCGCAATTTGTTTGCAGCGTCTTATAATTGATTTGTTTATATTTGATTTTTACTTGTAAGCACATCATTTTTATTTATATACACATTTTGTATGATATAAAATGAAAGGTTTAGTTATCTTTTACATATCATGCTGACTTGTATCACATCAGACATGCGCCTGTGATTTTCAGCTTAAATATGAAAGGAGGCTGACCATCACAGGACAGGTCTCAGTTCTTGGAGTTTGTTTTCAGGGAGCAAGCAGGCTCAACCAAACTCAAGTCAAATCCCTAGCTCAGGGTTCACTGAGCCTGAGCTGTCTATGCCGGTATATGAAAAAAGATGTGCATCCAAATGTGCGCCACTACGGCTTTTGAGTTTTGTGTTGCGAAAGACAGTGGCTCACAGGCACACAAGTACCTTGTGCATGTTTTCTGTGTCCTAGCGCATTGACCTTACAGGCGCACACAGAGACCGAGAAATACAGTTGGACATATGTAAACTTGCAGAACTCAGTCGCGCGGGGCTGAAGAAAGTTTCCTGAAGCCACACTGCCGACATTTGCCGCCAGGCAGGTCACTGCGTCACTTCACATTAATTTGATTGTGTCATTAAAACATGCCGCTAATATTTGCCCTTGCTTTTCACTCATTTCCACGGAAGGCCAATTGTGGTTCTTTTTTTTTTTTTTTTCAATATTCGGCTGAATAATATCGGTGCATCCCTACATCTAACCAAGATGACGGTTCATACTAGTTTTCAATGAGACTGTTCATGAGAGTTTTGTGGATTATCTTGAGTAACCATGTTTTTTATTTGGAACAAGATGTTCCAATTCTTGGGGTATTGAACTAATTAGTTTTAGTACTGAATTAGATTACTGCTGTAGCAAGCATAGCAGCTAGATATGCATACGAATACATAAATTCACTTTATGCACAGCTACAGCTACTTCCTGAAATAAGCCAGCTCGTTTAATTCCTGTTTTTACATATATGGACCAACTGATTAATCCAGTGTTGTCTGGACCACTGTGACTACTCAGACACACCTGGATTAATCAATTGTTCCAATAATGTAAGACAGGAATTAAACGAGCTGGCTTATTTCAGTAGGTGTTAGCTGTGCATAAAGTGAATTTGAGATGTTTCCAGACAGTACTTGTGCACTACCTTGTGATTTGTTGAATTGACCAGTTAATCCTTATTAATTCACTCTTCTCTTACTTTTGCAGCCTGTCGTCCATTGAGGATCATTGCCGAGATACAAGAGGGTGTTGAGGGCATACAACAGTGGAAAAACATTGGGCGAAGCATGTACATTCGCTGGTGTGACGGAGCTGACCAGTGAGATGTAAAGCGGCAATCCCGGAGCTTGCCCATAGCTTGCCCAGATAAGTTTTTGATTAAACTACTGGCAGGATTCTGTAAAAGAGATACAATTGCAGACTTTGTCAGCAAATGTGAATAACATGATTAAAATGACGCAGAAGTCAGGGCAAAAATAGCCAAAAATTAAAGCAGGTGGGTAAGCTCATACCATACAACAAGAGGGAGAAGAAGTAATTGGTTGAGCAGTTGGCTCCCATGATTTGGAAGTTACACATGTTATAATCACTTCTAGTGTGTCTTTTAAACTGTTTTTCCTGTTTGTTTTTTTCAGTCCTGTTGTTTTATGAGTAACACTTGCACTGAGAAACACCAGGCTTCAGTGGGCCAGGGTAAACAGCTTGTTTGTTTGTTGTTTTGTTTTAGCTGTAAACCTTATCCTAGTTGGAAAAATAGAAACCAAAGCAATTGAAATGGCCATTGAAGCTGAAGCGTTTACATGTCTGCATCGTATGGCAGTCACAGTTTATAGTTGGTGTGTGAGAGCAGACACGTTACAGTTACAGAGTGTGTTAATGAAAGCAGAAAAACTGGAAGAAAAGACTCCACTCAACTTAAAGGGATAGTTCACCCAAAATTGAAATTTCACTCATTATCTACTCACCCTCATGTCGACTAAGGGCTGGGAGAAGTTTCAGAGTCCTCCGTGGCTTCTCTGAGTTACAGGGGGAGTTATAGACCCCCTGTAACTGAGGGGACTGTAGGGGGAGTTACAGACCCCCTGTAACTCAGAGAAGCCACGGCGGAGGACTCTGAAACTTCTCCAGCCCTTAGTCGACATGAGGGTGAGTAGATAATGAGTGAAATTTCAATTTTGGGTGAACTATCCCTTTAATGTGACCAAAAGCTGTTTCACTGACAGCAGATGAAACGCAGCCTCCAGCTTAACTGCTAACATCCTTTCTCAGCCGACCTGACAGGAGGGAGGGAGGGAGGGGGGGGGGGGGGGCGGGCATCTGAAGTCCAGGTTGTACCTTTATCATGCCACTAAATATTTTTAAAATAATGTGGCTACTGCAGTTTTGTAATAAAGGTTTTATTGATAATCTGTTGTCTCGCTCTTTCTCCCACACAGTTCTTTTGTAGTGTAGTGCTGCAAAACAACATTGACTTCAAGGTTTGTTCATACACATTTATCATAAAAATCAACTGCAATTTTGGTGAACAAATGAATGTTACTTGATGGTTTACAAACATCTTGCTAATCATTATAAACATCAGTCGCAACTTTACAATAACCATCTAATTAATGCTTGTAGATGGTTTAAAAATCAATTATTAAGCATTTATAAAGTATTACAAACATCAGTTGCAACTTTACAATAACCAGTAATGTTTATAGGTGGTTTATAAACCAATTATTAATCATTTACAAAGTATTACGAACATATGTTGCAACTTTACAATAACATCTAAGTAATGTTTCTAGATGGTTTATAAACCAATTAATCATTTACAAAGTATGTTGCAACTTTACAATAACATCTAAGTAATGTTTATAGATGGTTTATAAACCAATTATTAATTATTTACAAAGTATGTTGCAACTTTACAATAACCATCTAAATAATGTTTATAGATGGTTTATAAACCAATTATTAATCATTTACAAAGTATGTTGCAACTTTACAATAACCATCTAAGTAATGTTTATAGATGGTTTATAAACCAATTATTAACCATTTACAAAGTGCTACTGACACACATTTTAATCTTTATACATGTTTTGCAACCAATATTTGAACTCTATATAAACATTTAATAAATAGTCCCTTAATAATTAATAAACATTATTAATCATAATTTAATTGCTTGTTAATGGTAAATTAACTATTAACTTACATAAATAAACTATCTGCTTGCCAATTATAAATTATGGTTAAATATGAATAAACTATCTGTTTATTTTTTATAAATGGTCTATTAACCATTTATAAATGGTCTATTTACCATTTATAATTGGTCTATATGCTGTTTATAAATGATGGTTGAACATGAGTAAACTATGTTTACCTTTTATAAATGGTCTATTTACCATTTATAATTGGTCTATAAGCTGTTTATAAATGATTTAACATTAGTAAACTATATGTTTACCATTTATAAATGGTCTACCATTTATAAACTATGGTTATTGTAAAGTGTTACCCAATAATCCAGTCTTAATGAAATGAATGCATGAATCAGTGTCTGCATCCACTGCAGATAACATTGGTCTGATTCTTGCAATGTTTCTCAGATGGAAAAAGGCAATTCTAGTTATACTTCTCACATGTTGGTCAAAGCACAGTTGAGGGTCGAACAGGACACCAAGATTTTTGACGCACTCTGTGGGATGGCGAAGCCATCCAACCACAGTGAGATATCCTCAAACTCTCTCCGGTCCCGCTTCGAGCCGATAATTATCAGCTCTGTCTTCCCGGTGTTAAGCTGTAGGAAGTTTTGTGACATCCAGCCCTTCACCGCAGCCAGACAGGACTCAACCCTCTGAATCTGGGCCGAGTTCCCGGAATCTACAGGAATGAAGAGCTGGGTGTCATCTGCGTAGCAGTGGAAACTAATTCCGAAGCTTGTGGTACACCAAAGCGTAATTTGCAATGCTTTGATTCTGAACCCTCATGAAGCACAATTTAGATTCTATCTGTGAGGTAGGATTGAAGCAAACCAAGAGCTGTACCCCCGAAACCAACATAGTGCTGAAGACGGTGAAGAAGAGTGCTGTGGTCGATCGTGTCGAACGCAGCGCTTAGGTCCAGCAGCACAAGCATTGAGCTTGTATTTTTATACAAAGCAAGAAGGATGTCATTTACAACTCTTGTAACAGCAGTTTCAGTCGAGTGGAAAATCCTGAACCCCAACTGGAAAGGTTCAAACAGATTGTTCTTCGTCAGATAATCAACGATTTGCTTTGCTACAATCCTTTCCTGTACCTTGGACAGGAAGGGTAGGTTCGATATAGGCCAATAGTTTCTGACTAGTTCAGGATCTAGGCCAGGCTTTTTGAGTAGCGGTTTTATCACCGCAGCCTTGAAATTAGAAGGAACAATTCCTGTTGAAAGCGAAAGATTCATAAGCAAATACACTTAGACTGTGTGCTGAAGTATCTGCACTGGATGATGGCAAGGACTGAGACAGGGCCAGTATCAAATGGGACAAGGAGTTCCCGATACGGCCCATACGCGCCGTGGCGTCATAGCACCTCGTTAATAGGTCATCAGTGATGTGATACTGTGGCCTGGGACAGCGAGCATTCGGCCTCAACACCTCCTCTGGTGCCACAATGAGGGAGGCAATGGTCGGCTCTACGGCTGGCATCCGGTCAAGTCCATGCTTGCTGGCATTCTGCATTGAAGCCAAGGCCCTGCTTTCACTGGTGTGATGCAATAGAGATCTGGGGTCTGGCCAGCATCTGTGAAGCTCCTCAGTATATGGCTGGGAGGGGGGGAAAGCCTGGGTAAAAGCCTCTACTTCGCCCTGTCCCGGCCTGTCCTCATATAACTGGCTACAGGAAGCCCTCGTAGACAGGGCATCTCCGTCCCATTCTGGGGTACTTGGAGCCTCAAGTTGAGGGATGGACCCCTGGGTTGACGCTAACCTAACTGGCTGAAAGAACAAACTCTTAATCGCGAACACACTAGCTTGTCTACTTTGGCAGTATAACCATCAGCCTTCCTAGCCTTCTTCCTGGGCGGGGCAGCCCTGGGTGGGGAGCGTACTCGTACCATTGGTTCTCTTCGAGGTGGGGGAAGCTCGCCTTCAACCTGAGGTCCTTCCACCTCGGCTAGTCTTGCCACTTTCAGCCAATTTTCATTTGGCATGAAACTACAATTCATACACTGATTGTTGGACAGCCCCTCCTCAGGTGGACCACACCAAGGCATGCGGGGGATTCATCATGTCCATCTAGGGCTAGCAGTGGCGCCATGGAAGTGCGACAATCATTGTGAGCCTAACATGTTGGGGGAATTAAGCTTTCCAAAATTGTCTTTTTCCAGAGTGAAGTAGTTACTACTGAGCGAAAGCACCCCACAGTAATAATTAAACAAAAGGGCAGCAACTGCTGCACACACACACACACACACGCACACGCACACGCACACACACACACACACAGGCGGAGTGGAAATCGGGCGAATTGGGAGAATTCCCTGTGGGCCGTTAATGTTTCGGGGCCGCCGGGCTGATTACTGCGGGATAACAATATTGCGTTTAAGTTCCTTGCAGCGCCGTCCGGCAGCCTGAGCCGTGTAACCACAACCTCTCACTCACTCAACACACGCAACACATACAATCTGTGAACATCTCAACCAATTCAATTTTGTCTAGATGGGAGGAACTGAGCGGCCCCTCCCAAAGTGGTACAGCCCAGGTGGGCCTTGAACTGCGATTGGTCAGAAAGACGTAACAGCTAATGACAACATTGAACTCTCATGCAGGCTCGAACAGAGTGACACACAAACACAGACACCCACACACACAAATTTAAGGAATTTTTCACCCGCTCCGTATCCAGCTTGTTCCATGCTTAAAGCACCCAGGCTACTAGTATGCGGCGAGCTGGGGCTCTCATGCTCCCCCCCGGCAGTGTGTATTCCTTGTCCGCAACCCCTGCCATCCAGTTGTCATACATTCATGCACACTGGCTTTGAACGGCTGATTCCATGGATGCACTTTGCGTATGCCGTGTTTTCCTGCCGATGTGTGGAAGCATATGGTTCTGCTTCGCCACATCGGCGGGAAAACACTTAATGAAGTTTAATATTTTGTTCAGCAAATTTGACAACTGACAGATGCAATATTGTAGCCAGTGAAAACCGCAAAATTCTGACATGTATGTTTATGGGCAGATTTAGAATCATTTGTTGCAAAATGTTGCAAATGGCATTCTCTATGCATAGCGCTTCATGTCAATAATGCTGTTTAGTGCTGCTTGCACAGATTCAGGAGATCCGCAGTGAATACAACCCAGTTTAATTCATTGGGTAGGCGCATCACAGTGTTTATTTGGCTACAGGCTTTTCTAATGTCTCATTTTGGCTGCTGGTGTGGTGCACTTTCCTATCCTTAACGTAAACATTAACCTACTCACTAGGCCTGCCCCGACGTGAGTCAGACATGACGATTGGTCTTTCCTTTCCTTCTCAAACTATGTTACTTTTTCTGGATAACAGCCCAGAATGTTTTCAATTGCTAGCGATGTTCCTGCTTGTACACACGGAACCATGTGATTTTACTGTATCGTTTTTGAGAAAATGTCTTTTGAAAAACTCACATATGCATATTTTGGCCTATGCATATCCCACCGAAGTGCACATGAACGTCTGCTGTTGGAAACAAGTGTCATGAGGGTCATCACTGGTGAGCCGTCTCGTTATCACCCGGACCATCAACGCGCCTATAGACACCGCACAAACGTAGGTGAAGGCTTTTATTTTGAAAACGTTGGGAGATACCACACAAAGGCTGTTTAGAGTAAAGGCGCACAAAGAATTTGTGCGATGGCTGACTTAACCGCGGATGGACGAATGACGGCTGACTTGACCGCAGTTAGATAAGTAGGGGCGGCAAGACAGTCGCCGGGCTAAGACGTTGTGGGGCTAACTGTATGAATGAGCAAGCCGCTCTGTGTGGTGCAGGGCTGGTTGGACTGTGGACGCTGATGGAGCAGGAGGAGCATGATGAGGGAACATTTCCAGTGAGCGGTGCGATGGAAGTGTCGCGTGTCTGGACCTGTACAGCTCATGGCTTCTCCCTCCCTGAATGACTGTTCCTCAGTGGAACAGTTTTAATCGTTATGAAATGTTGTGCCGTCTCCGGCAGCGGGCTTGGTAGGCCCTGTTCTGTCCAGCCCCAGAGTGAGCCTGAGGCTGCTGGGTTTGGACGGAGTGCAGTATGTCAGCCAGAACTCGGGCTTTACCTCCCGGTCTCCCGCCGGGAAGACCAGTTGCTTCCCCCCCCTCGCTTCGGCCTCGTCTCCCGCCACCGTCGTCAGGTGGACGCTGGTCGGCGTCCACGCTCCGCCCCCGGAGGACGCAAGGAAGCACCAGGGAGACAGCTGTCCCTCGCTGTGGTTTTCCCACCGGCTGGGGGGTCTGGCTCGGGGTGCTGGTGTGGGACGGTCCTGGCTAGGTGGCCAGGTTTGTGGGCTTCATCATCAGTTGCACCAGAGGTTTTTCCCAATCGGAGAATTCCCTCTCCATCTTCGCAATCCACATCCCATCTCTGACACCAGTGTGGCGGCGGCAGGGGAACAACCAGACCAGAGCCTAGGGGATTGGTTAGTTGCGACTAACCCCCAGACACTGCACGACTCAGAGAGGAGCTTTTATTTAAACTCACACTGAGACAAGCCTGGTGAGAATACATATGCCGAGCTTACTGAACCGCTTCAGTCACATTACAAGCCAAAGCTCAGAAAAATGGGGCAACAATTTAAAGGTAAATTAAGGATGAGAGCGGCCAGTGAGAGCGTGACGGAGCAATGTGGAGCTTGCAGACTAGGTAGACAAATTTACAGAGATGCTTTGTTATAGGGCTAGTAATAGGGCCGCATACGAGCCTAGGGGACATCCGTATTCAGAGGAGGTGGTTGGCTGAGGCCGAGCCGACGTCCGAGAAAGCCTTGAAAGTCATACAAACCAACCACCAGGATGTGCGTGACCTGCAAGGGCAGCCGAAAACGCAATTCTTCATGAGGGGCCGTGCACAATGTAAGGTCAGGACGCAAAGTGTAGGACGAGCGCCACGTGTTGTAGATGCTGGGGTGAGCACATCGTTTATCAATGAAAAGTGTAAAAAAATGAGAATGGGAAGAGGTTGTGCAGGTCCTCTCCTCCTGCGGAACAGGTTAATCATCCCCTCACCCCCGCCCCCCCAGAGCCCTGCTCTGGCCCGCACTATTGACAGATCAAAGCGTTAGTATGATGCCATCATGCATGTCACATGCATGCATTGTGGAACTACATCGCTCGGTCACAATAATTTTGGGGTGATAATATTTTAATATTGTAATATTTAATTGCCACACATTTGTATGGCTCCGGGACCACCAGGGGGCCGCTGCTGACCGGTGTGAGGCAGAACAGGAGGTAGAACGTGCACTCCCACACAGGAAGAAGGGAAGGTGCCCAAAGCTTGATAGCGGCTTGTATAAAGGGTCCGGTTACCACCTCAGGGAAGGAGGAGGGCTCTCCACAGAGACAGGCTGGCCCCTTATCGGGGCAACGCCACCCCTCAATTCACCCCAGCGGCCCTGTGGCTGGGACTGGGCACTGGGCCTCCACCTAACCCTATCCCTCTCCCCACTCCCAGTCAATCACCTCTGTCAGCAAATGCAATAATGTCTGGCTGCAGCCTGTAGTACGTGGACATCCACAACTAACCGCTACGTCATAATCGTCATCGAGCGTTTCTTTTTGGGACATTCAAGTCTTTTCTTATTTAGGTCTTATTTTGGCGTTGGTTACGGCCCTAAATTAACCAGGTTTTTACCACATTATTATTTGTTTACTTTCGTGTACCATGACCTAGCCTTCCTATGTCACAAGCGAGGTCATTACAATATGTGGCTCTGAGTTTGCGAAGCATTAGCTGACTGGTCTGTATCGCATACCCCTGGACATACCAAAGCACTTTGCTAAAGTTTTCTGTGTAGTTTAAATTAAAAAATAGTATAATTTCAATGTGTGTGTGTGTGTGTGTGTTTGTGTCTTTGTTTTTGTGGGTGAGTGTGTGTGTGAGGGTGTTATTGTCCCTCTCGTAGTCCCTTGATTGCCACAATCTTTTCACAACACACATTTAAGTTATTAATATAATTAAACTTGATCATCTCTATTCATTAATAATGTAAGCATTAGTTAGGAGGAGCCGCCCACCATCTCTCAGCTCCTGCTGAGGGATTCCACTTCCCTGTGGTGAGGAGCTGTTTCCATCGCGCAGTTATGAACAGATAATTTCAATAGCATATCATATGTACGTTACAGGCGCCCTATAGGCCCATGTGCAGCAGATACGGTGCGGTATTATTAATCACCACAAGGTGGAACTAAAGGCAACTTTAAACTACTTTCACTTTTATGATGCTTGGGGCACCTTTGAGTGTGTTAACCTCATATGACCCCTTACAGTTTCTCAACAGTAAATCAAGCATGCAACTGCATGTTTCATTGTGTGTGTGTGTGTGTGTGTGTGTGTGTGTGTGTGTGTGTGTGTGTGTGTGTGTGTGTGTGTGTGTGTGTGTGTGTGTGTGTGTGTGTGTGTGTGTGTGTGTGTGTGTTTGTATGTGTGTGTGCGTGTATTTATGTGGGTGTGAGGCGGAGGGCATGATGATAGTAGTAGTAGTAGTAGGAGTAGTAGTCGTAGTGGTAGTAGTAGTTGTAGTTGTAGTAGTAATATAGGCACACATTTTAAAGCAATAGTCTACTACAGTTCTTGATGAGATCTGTTTGGTATTCTGATTCATTGAGTTAATACGCGACACCCAAACAAGCTGTTCCTAAATAGCTATTCCATTTAGCTTGCTGCTCTCTGAACATCAAAAAAATAAAATAAACAAAGCTTTAATTATTTCTGTGCGGAACAGCCCCTAACGATGCCTTCAAATTTGTCATTGTCTCTCTATATATAGCTTGACATTTTTGGCCAGAAGATGCCAGCAAATATCCAATTATAATTATATGATGCTGAGAAAATGCAGGGCAGACCACATATTTTTCTTGAAAATCACGTGACAGAGTGCCATATCAATTTGGAAAGGGTCACCCCTTGAATAAGGCACTAGACATGGTCTGTGGAGTACAGACTCTCTCATCCTCTTCTGATGTTCTGGTCAAGGTCTCCTTGACTTCATGCAGGTGTCAGGCCTGTCAGTGCTCTCCTCATCGTGTGTCTTACTTTGGTTCTCTGTGTGCTTTACGGAAAATAACAAGGTGGACAAGATGTACAGAAGCACAAGACAAAAAAGATATGAAATAAATTGTAGTGAAGACCTTATCTTTCTCTTCCTTATATAGTGTAGCACTTAAAGCAGTTAATATAGCATAGCTTATAGCAGTTAGTGCTTATTGGACGAATCATGCTTCTTGCAATTTTTGGGCTGCACTGCAATGGTTTGGACAAAGTATCAGCTAAATAAATGTAATGTATGGTTTAGATGGGCTATGTTTGGAAATAAACAGAGTCAGAAAGTAGCCTACATGATTCAGTCGAGAGATAGTCTAGCCCAATTTAAATTTATAACACGACATACGGCGTTAACATCTGGATTACTAGAAATTGGCAAGAACAATCTAGAACAATTTATAAATTCTACTGTCCCTGCAAAAATACGTTTAAAATTCTGAGAACATTCTTTGCATTCAATAGTTATTTTATGACTATAAAACAACAGAATAAATCCATGTATCTGTGTGTGTGTGTGTGTGTGTGTGTGTGTGTGTGTGTGTGTGTGTGTGTGTGTGTGTGTGTGTGTGTGTGTGTGTGTGTGTGTGTGTGTGTGTGTGTGTGTGTGTGTGTGTGTGTGTGTGTGCCTGCTAGGTAATTAGACGTGATATTAGCGATGGTCCATCTCACCCACCCGCTTCTCATGCCCTTCCCTCTTCCATCATGAATATTCATGAGGCCTTTCATGTTAGGAGGGTTTGTTTGTTGCTCTTTGCGTGTGTGCGCACACACCGCCGCAGAATTAGGATTCCATCTCCGGGGATCTTAAGTCAAATGTATCTGTCTGCTTTAGAAATGGGTTCTACCGAGAGGAAGATAACACCACACCAAATGCCTTCTGACGCCGTGATGCTCTTGGTTTCCTTTTGTTACTCTTGCATCGTAAATCTTGCATCGTGCATTTGTGGTTCATCATTGGCAATCTTACGCACCGCATTTCCGTCCCCCCCAGGTGTCACGCTCCGCTCAGGTCGCAGGTAGCTGGGCGCGGACGCCAGCTGAGCCCAACGCTAATTAGAGAAAGAGTGAAAATGAGAGGGAGAGAAAAGTGAAAGAATATAGAGATGTTATTATTTAGAAAGGTATCACGGAGGAGTTAAACAGGCCTGTGTGTGTGTTTGTGTGCGTGTGCGCGTGTGTTTGTGTGAATGAGGGTGTTTGAGTGTTTTGTATGTATGCACGTGTGCGTGAGAATATATAGCACATGCTACATCTACACACACATGCGCACACATGCATAAATCCAAACACTCACACACCCTCATTCACACACATACACACACGCACACACGCGCGCACACACACACACACACACACACACACACACACACACACACACACACACACACACACACACACACACACACACACACACACACACACACACACACACACACACAAAACTGAGGTTCATCCTTTCAGAGTAATGTACAATTGGATTAGAACTAACAAATGTAACAGGATTTAATTGGAAACGAGTCAACTTTTCTCTTTATATTTATTTATTTTTGTTTAAATTAATGATATAATTATTAAAAAAATTATTAAAAAAATTAAAATCAATTCTTTTTTTTTTACTTAGATCAGTATCTCATTGCGGGCCGCCAGGAATGTTACTGCGGGCCGCCATTAGCCCGCGGGCCACACTTTGAGAACCAAGGACCTAGACTCTGCATAGCCACCCCCTCCTATGCACTTATTGTCTGTTGTACGTCCTGGCACTTAAAATAGTAAGTGCCAGGACGTGTAGCGTCTTATCGTAGCTAGCTTTATTGCATACAAGGAATGAGTTAACCTATTGTTAGTGCTGAACACTTCTATGAATATCCGTATACTGTACCGACAGCGATATATTGTTGTTTCTCTTTCTTCTGACAAATGTAAGTCGCTTTGGACAAAATTCTCTGCTAAACGCCCTCAATGTAAAGGTAATTCTAAAATGTAAATGATCTCTATCCTCTGCACACGTGTCTCTGAAGCGCACCGGACCTAGGAGTGTTTAGGAAGGTAGCAGGGTAATATAATTGGTTGTTGGGATGTAGCTAACGTGTCATCTCTGCACAAGCACACTCTTAAGTTAGAGAATGTTGAAACATGTTTTGTCTTGTTATTTATACTTATTGTAAGATATTCAGGTCAACATATATGCTTTAGCCTTGGAGCCAACTGTAGCTTTATTGAACTGCGCATGCGTACATGTGGCACTACGGGTAATCCATTGGGACAGAACAGACCGTAGCCATGGGAGTAAATCAAACTCAGTACATTACATCTCCCTTCTTATCAAAGAAAAGGCATGTACCTAGGAACAACTCAGAAACATTGTTAGCAGCTTAAATGTCCTGACTTCATGTCAGATTAACCTTGACATCCATTTGCAGTTCAGTGACTTAAGTAAACAAAGTAACAAACACATAATACTTTAACTTTAAATTTTGATCAAACTAACTGGGAAGGAGAGGTTACCAGCACTTCACTTCAATAGTTGTCTTTAACACACCTTGTCCCTAACTAACTTCATGCACACAATTCATAAAGTCAGTTTGTCGGGTGGCTTAACAGCTCTTCCTCACCTGTGTTGTACAGTTCACCTGCCCGGGCCTGAGCATGGCTCAAGGGTTATCTGGGAGCCGAGCGAGGCTGTTCAGATGGGGTAGGAGACAGTTGTTCCTTTTCAGCTGTCAGTTTCTTTTCAGCTGTCTGCTCTGGTGGCTCAGTCCATAACTCATCATGTATCCGGTGGCGTGGACGGTTGGCGGCTGGAGTGCCTGCGAAGAGGTTGACTGTTGCGGCGGTACTCCTTGTTTCCACTTTCGACAATATAGGATCGCGGAGCACTTTGCTGTCTGACTACAACCGCTGGTGACCATATGCGGCTACCAGGATAAGGCTGCATTCCGACCTCATCTCCAGGCTTGAGAGCGAAACAAGGTTTGCCTGCTCTCTTGCGGTCATGATAGTACTTTTGATTGTTATTAGTCTGATCTAGCAGACCCTTGGCTTTCAGTGGGTCATAGGCCGTTGGTGCAAGGAGCTCACGTGCCATAGGCAGCTTGTTGCGTGGCCTCCTTCCCATGAGCAGCTGGTGAAAGGCCTACTGACTCAAGGGGAGTAGTCCTGTAATCCAGTAGTGCAAGATGTTTGTCTGGTGCCTTGTGCCAGAGCCTCTTCACAGTTTGCACGGCACGCTCCGCTTCACCGTTTGAGTGTGGCATGTGTGGGGAAGACGTGGCTAGTAGGATGCTGTAACTCTTGCAAAAATGTTTAAACTCCTCTGAGGAGTCCTTATGGTCGCAGGGATACCGTGCCTGCCGAACTGCACCTTAAGTGTGTCTATGACAGTGCGACTGCGCGTGTCTCTCAATCCGTCCACTTCAATGAACTTTGAGTAGTAGTCCACAAGCAGTATGTACTGTTTCCTTTCAAATTCAAAGAGGTCTGATGCTACCTTCTCAAAGGGAACGTTGGGTGTTTCTGTTGGTTTTAGTGGGTGTCTGGACAGTTTATTCTGAAAATCTGGACACAAACTGCAGTTTCTGACTACTTGGTTTTTTGTGCACTCATACCTGGCCAGTAGAGGGCCTCACGAGCTCGCTGTTTGCTTTTCACTATCCCCAGATGTGATTGGAGTATGAGCCTCAGCATGTGCCTACGCATGGTGGGGGACACTACTATTCGGAGTCCATTGAAGCTGAGTCCATCGGACAACGCGAGCTGGCTTCTCGAGTCTCAATATGGCTGAATCTGAGCAGGCACCTCATGCCTCTGCTCTGGCAAGCCACACTGAATAATCTGTTGGAGACAGCTGAGCTCTTCTTTTCTGCATACTCCTAGTTCTGTATATTTCTGATCACTGACTGTGTGTTAGCTGATAGCTGTGCTCTGGAAAGTGTGTCCAGGAGCTCCATGTCTTTTCCTCTTCTGCAGTCGGTTGCACCAGCAGAACGTAAAGCCGATCATAAGTTCGGGTGTAAAGTCCACCTTAACCCTAGGCTCGACATCGCTAGTTTCAAACTAAAGGTGTTCTAAATTTTGGTTGCACCGCCATAACTTAAGTTGTAACGTTACTAGTAGTGCGTAAATTGTACCAGTGTCGCTTTTAATGACGTTTAGATAATTTCAAGCCAATCTTTGACAGCCAACAATGTAAACAGGAAGCACTGGCAAGTTTCTACCTTATCCGAGGGAAGACACGTTAGCAGTAGCACCCAAATGAGAAAGGTAAACAAAACAGTTTCAGTAATTTATTCTGTAAAATTTACTTGGACGATATAGGCGTGAGGTTAAGCTATTTGATGCCAGATTTTATAATAAATAAATAAATATGCTTTGTATGCTATTCGTTGTGTGTGTCGTGAGTTTTTGACTGAGTTAGCCTCTACCTGGCTATGCATTGTAAGGAATAGCTCTAGAAATGTTGGTTTGTACGTGGGCTCAAGTTGTTTTTATTTGGACCGAGTCACCAACTAGGTTTTGTATAAAAATATCTTGGAGCCAAACACACTTGCATCGCTGGACTTAGAGCCGAATTTCGGTTTGTGTTGTGCTGCAGGTCGTTGTCAAGAAGGCCGGTTATTCTTAGTAATTCCGCCCGGCAAAACCAAAATCGCGCATATAAATCAACATCATCATACTGAAGAAATGGATCGATACCAATCAACGTCATACGCCACAGGCGCCTTGGCGACTATGACTGCGCAACACCATTGAAGATATTGCCGACTGTTTCTTTGGTAAGATGGGTGAGCGGGCCGTCGCCTCGTCAACGAGAGTGGCTGCTGTGGAGCCCGTCCAACGGCGTAGGCCATCTACCCAGCGAAGCCGTGGCCTCCCTGGGGTGCGTCGTGACCCAGTTGGCTGTCCGTTGACCAGGGTTGTGTGGTTCGTGTGGCGTTGGAAGTGAACTAGCCATGCCCATTGTTGATTCATCAGGGTGGCCTGTGTGAGTTGCCATCGTCGCCAATACTTTGCTCGAGTTCCTGGTTCGAGACAAAGTCGCTCCATACTATGCCAAACGCAGGTGTTCAGGGCACTCTTCGCCATGGCGATGCGGCTGCGAATCTCGGTGGAGTCGTCCATCGTTGTGTTGATGCTGCAGCCCAGATACTTGAAATGGTTGGTCGATTTGATGGGGTTGCCATGCAACGTGACCAGTGCATTTGCTGGTGGGGGGTTCAGTGCAAGGTGTTCAGTCTTGCCTGGGTGCAACTTCAATCCGTAAGATGTGGCTATGGAGTCGAGCACCTCCAGCATGTAGGTGGCATCATCTGCAGAACGGGCAAGGAGCACCAAGTCATCTGCATACCTCATCTCCCAGAACAGATCACCGGCGACGTCTGGCGGGGTGAGATGGGACACCCATTCCTTCCAGTTGGTCTGCGACCAACTGCCATGTGCGCTTGTCCGATAAGCTCGATACCGTCACGGACAATCTGTTCCCGGCGCAAACCGCGTTGAAACTCCTCTTCCCATTGCTCAAAATGAATATCTTTTGTGTGGAACTCTTAACGTATTTGACGGTCTTTATTGTGGATGGAACTTACACTAGCTAGAGGGGAGGTGTAAAATATAAGTTAGAACTTAGTGTTACGTCGAAATTATCTGCTTGGTGCAACTGCTATTTTTTTAGCAGAGTGTAAAGTCGAACGTTTGGGCGATTTACGTTCAACATAGCCTAAGTGGGACCTTACGTTCTGCTGGTGCAACTGTCTCTTTTTCAATTTGCACATAGCGTGTCTCTGAGTCAGTGAGTGACCTTGAGAAGAAAATGATGGGCTGATCCTTATCAGGTCCATGATCTGGTCCTGGTAGTTTTCAGGCGTGCATTTTATACCAAAGAGGAGTCTAAGCCATCTAAACTGACCTTTTGGTGCATTGAAGGTTGTGAGGAAGGACGATGATTCATCCAACTCTATCTGCAGGAATCCTGATTTTGCATCTAGGAGTGAGAAGACTTTAGCCCCTGGTATCATTGAGACAACCTCCTCTACGGTTCGCATGGGGTGATGTTCTCTCTTTATGACTTTATTTAGGTCACTTGGGTCTATAAAGATTCTCACCTTGCCATTTTTTACTACAGCGTCCATTGAACTCACCCACTTAGTAGGCTGCTCAACTTTGGTAATGTAGCCAGCCATCTTCTTCCATTTCATGCAGTTTCTCCAGTATTTTGCCTCTGAGAGCGGCTGGTTGCCTCCGTACAGGATTAACTACACCTTTTGCACCTGGTTCGGCTTTATGGTGTATTTACCTGGCATGGTTCCAGTGGTGCACGTCACCTCTGGGAACTCAACAAGTCCAGCAGTAACACGCTGTGTTTCAGTATTGTCAGGGTGTGTAGCGCCTCTCTTGAGCAATGTCCAAAATTTCAAACACTGCACTCTTTTTACATTTCTTTGACTTGACTACAGGCTTTAGCCGGTGATTGGAGTATGAGTGGAGCACTGCCTCAGAGCGCTGCAGCTCACCTGTGTGGGCAAGCAACTGGTAGCTATTTAGAGTCAATGTGTTAAACTTTGCGCCTTCTGAATTTCAATTCTTTAGACAGAATTTCCAATTTCACCATCCATTTATCATCAGTTGGGTCTTCGGGCTGTATCATACTTATGCTCAGCATTCCCTCATCATCTGGTGAGTCTTGGTCTGAGTCAATAATCAGTGTTTACTGCACGCTTGTGGCACACTGCCACCCAGTGGTGGGGTTTGTAGCAGTAGGATCAAACAGAGCCTTTTGCTGGACACTTTCCTTGGTTCCACTTGTGCTGTGGGTCTTTTCCACAATTGGTGCAGTTTTTTGAAGAACTGACCGATGCTTGTTGTCGATAAGTAGAATTTCCTTTGTAGGGCATTGTCTTACTTGGCCTGGTTTAACAGACACTGCTGATATCTGTGAATCCTCTTCTCTAACTATTTTCATTTCTTTTTGTGATATTTCGAATTGCTGAGGAAGTTCTATGGCTTTATCTAACGTGAGGCTCTCGCCTCTTTCGAGCAGCCGCTCTTGGACCCGCTTCTCTCTCACTCCCGAGATTATGGCATCAATTAGCATTTCTTCAGGCTGAGGATACTCGCAGTCCAACAGAATTAGCCTTACATCCTTCAGGAAGTTATTATAACTTTACGTCGACCCTTGCTTTCTTTGTTTGAAATGGTGCCTGGCTATCCTCTTATTTTTTCGAGGTCTGATATAATTGGAAAATTTGTCCAGTACCTTAGACGGATCTTGCCTTTCTCCGCCTTCCCAGGCCGGCGTCTTATGAACCTCCCTGCCTTGCGCTCTGATCCACGGCCATGGCCTGCAAATGGAGGTTACAAAGGAGCTGATTGGTTAGAATAAATATCTTTGATCCTCCTTGCATCTGAATAGACATGGTAGTTTAATACAGTGAGTGGAGGCTCTGCCTGCCTTACGAACGGACATTTAATCTTTTATAAAGGAGACATAAGATCGAAACAAATGATCGAATAATGCAACAGCACTATGAGAGTCCTGCCGCGTTACAGGACTTATTTTTAGATGGCTGGTTCATTTTTTATGTGCACAATGCTCTCTGCATACATCTTCACAGTTACTGAGAGTGCAGCGACAGTCTGCTGCTGGCAGCACGAATCAATCTGATTGGAATAGATCTGTGCCAAAGGGACTCCAGGGTTGTGCGATGCAGGAGCAGATATATACAACACAGACACACCAAACATCACCATCTGTCAGTGGGTGCGTGGAATAAGAAACATTTACTTGCTTATTTAAAGGTACTGTAGATAAAATCTGAGAGTTGGAAACAGAGAGAGCAGAAAGAGCAGATGAATGCGACATCTCGAAACTCGAAAATAAGTTTTGAATTTCACGCACCGTTGATTGACAGGTTGAGATGGATTTACTGAACCAATCAGAGTTTACTCAAGACCGACACTCAGGGCACGGATTCTCACAAATCAGCTCTTGAATCAAACTAACAGCATCTCCAACTGACCTCAGTTTTATAGATGCATCAGAAATACGTTGAAACTACTGGGAAAAGAGATATGACAATATTTAAAGGAGTATGTGGCATTGTGTGTGTGCGTGTGGTGCATGCATGCATGCGTGTGTGTGCGATATCAATTCCAAATGATAAAGTACTATTCTAGAATACAATAAAGTAAAACACATTCATGTTGTTTTACTTTGTTATACAATTAACCTTCATGCACAAAACAGCCCGGGCAGATGTGACACTTCAAAAGTCTCTCTGTCCGTCTCTCTCGATGAGGGGTTATTCAGTTGTGATAGAACAACATATCTACCACTGAGCTCTGAAGAACGGACGATCAATTCAAGATGGAGGAGGCGACAGCAGTCTCAGGTGACTGGAGTGGACATTATGAGCCACCGTTTTGAGGTGGACCACCAGACTACCTCTCACCAAACAGTCAAAGGTCTGTCTGGATGGACTAGAGTGTGGGGAAATGTTACCTTTAGTTATCATTAGTCCCATTCCAGTCATTTTTAACCTCACATTTCAGGACATGGAAACATGACACACACAAACACACACACACGCACACGTGCACACACGCACACACACACATACACATAAACACACACACACACACACACACACACACACAGACACACAAAACAACAATGATACAATTTATGTTTGTAATAGATAAACATTATTGTCAGGGTTGTAATAAAATAATTTAGGTTGCCCTCCTCTGACGTAGGAAATAAACACACGCACGCACGCACGCACGCACGCACGCACGCACGCACGCACGCACGCACGCACGCACGCACCACGCACGCACGCACACACGCACACACACACACACACACACACACACACACACACACACACACACACACACACACACACACAAACAACAATGATACAATTTATGTTTGTAATAGATAAACTTTATTGTCAGGGTTGTAATAAAATACTTTAGGTTGCCCTGCTCCTCTCACGTAGGAAAAAAACACACACACACACACACACACACACACACACACACACACACACACACACACACACACACACACACACACACACACACACACACACACACACACACACACACACACACACACACACAGTTGATATGTTGTGGATTGGTGTGGCTGCAGGGCGCGGCTCCAGACGGGGGCCGGGGCCAGAAGGGCACAAAGTAATTACACAATCTGTTTAAGTGTCATCAGCACATCATCTCTGTGGCCACCCAGACATGAAGGAGACCTTGAGGTGTTGTGTGGTTGTTTGTGCGTGTGTGTGCGTGTGTTTGTGGTGTGCTTTGGGTGTGTGTGTGTATGTGTGTGTGTGTTTGTTTGATTTTGTGTGTATATATGTGTGTGTGTGTGTGGTTGTTTGTGTGTGTTTGTGTCTGTGTGTGTGTTTGTATCTGTAGGTCTGTGTGTTTGTTTGTGTGTGTGTGTTTATGTTGCAGTCGTGTGCATGCGGTTGTTTTTGTGATGCCGTCGCTTGTAAATCTGTGTGCGTGTGTGTGTGTGTGTGGTGTGTGCGTGCGTGCGTGTGTGTGTGTGTGTGCATGTGGGTGTATGTGCACATGTGTTCTATGTGTATGTGCATGCATGCGTGATGTGTGTGTGTATACACACATGCAGCATGTGTTATGGTGCATGTGTGGTGGGGAAATGAACAAAGCAATAGGAGCTGTTGTCCAGTTAACTATGATCGATTTGGGCAGCGGCTGCAAGTGATGAGCATCAACATCAATCTGGTGAGAGAGGCAAGATGGATACGATGACTTCTAATGTGCACACGCACACAGGCACACGCACACAGGCACACACACACACACACACACACACACACACACACACACACACACACACACACACACAACACACACACACACACACACACACACACACACACACACACACACACACACACACACACACACACACACACAAACACACATACACACACTCTGCTGTAACCAGACTCATTTTACAGGAGGCATTACGATTGTAGCCTTGCATACAGGAATCTATTCTGGGACTTAATTCCCATTAATCTCCATGTTGCGATCACTTTATTCCCGACCACATCATCTTGATACCGCGAGGCATCCGCAGCTTACATGTCCAACTGCTGCGGGCACACTTCAGGCATCACCCTTTTACAAATGAGATGGTTTGGAGATTAGTTCCGGAGCCCTCAAAGAATTCTGCTTCATTCGGGGAAAAGAAAGAGGTCCATTCCCTTTCCCCAGGAATCATAAATGTACTTGCACTTATCGTGAGAGAGAGAGAGAGAGAGAGAGAGAGAGAGAGAGAGAGAGAGAGAGAGAGAGAGAGAGAGAGAGAGAGAGAGAGAGAGAGAGAGAGAGAGAGAGAGAGAGAGAGAGAGAGAGAGAGAGAGAGAGAGAGAGATAGTCATCATTCAAAACAAAAACCATGAACCTCATTACCTTAATGCTCACTGCACAGGGGAACATCCCCTGGGGTGGTCGGCCCAGAGCAGATTGACCAGGTGAGAGAGAGACCATAGGAAGAGAGGCACAACAAGAGACGGTGAGGGACAGAGAGAGGTCTGATACTGGAGAGCATGAGAGAGCGGGAGGCAAAGAATGAAAAGGTAGAAAGAACGGTCGAGGTAGAGAAATGTAAAACAGTGGTGAGGGCCGAGGAGGAACAGGTTTTGGCACGGTGTATGGACCAATAAGAGCTGGTGTTTGGATCAAACTGGAAACTCTGTGGATCACACGGCTCTGGCGTTTGGTTAGGCCCCATAAATCAGGCTCAGAGGTGGGATTTAAACCGTCGGTCTCGGCAGATGCCACGCTGTTAGGCACATTGGGAAGACATGCATAATAGCTTGTGTGTTTGTATCCGAGGTGTGTGCACAGCCCACGCCAGTGTCTCAACGTGGTGAGGACTTTCAGGCGTTGGTTCCTGCGTGTCTCTCCCAGGTTATGAATGATCTTGGTGTCAACGGAGCCGGAGACCCGCCGTATTGGACCTGTCCTGGAGCCAGCAAATAAAACAGGTGGATAAGAATCTGCCAGGGATACATCCATGCCTAGCGACTCGCCGCCAAATGACAGCCGATAAATATGAGTTTGGGGCGGGGGGGGCGAGCGAGGGATTGTGTTTCCTGGTTCAATCACACAGCCTTCAACCCACGAAGCCCTGATGATGAAGTTGCTGCCTGCTGCTGCTGGAGGCGCTCCACCTCTCTATCAAACACACTTCTTTAAGGCGCTTTTGGGACAGATATACAGTGCAGGCCTTGACAGGAACCTAAGTATATTTGAGCCAGTTTAGATTCCTGTAGGATAAGGATTGTGGGGGGAATGGGTCTGTGTGAGGGAAGGGAGTTATTTCGGCATTACAGGGAATAGCACGGATCAAGCATCTATTCAGGCATTCGAAGCAATCTTCCTGTGAAAGGGGTGGAAAAGACAAGCACAATATATACAGAGACAATTGGATTTGTTGATTTGGTCATTCACAGTCCTGACAGTACCTTGGGTTTTTTATCGTGAATGCTTACGTGTGTTTGAAGGACTTCAGGAGATATAGGTTATTCACTACTCCTCTAAAAGCTGCATTATCTATTTAATATCTCTATCATAGAAATAGATGCTAATTGCTCATTACCAAAGTACTGTTATCTAACGGCATACGATGGATGTTTTTAAATAGGGAGAAATTCTTTCCATTTCTTTAATTATTCAGGAACATTAAAAATAAATTAAACTCAAAATGGAATACAGAAATGAGTGAGAAGGATTTCACACATTAATACAGAGAGAAGCAGGGTTTATCATGTCTTAGCTTTTCTTCTTTGCAGTTCAAGGAAATTCAATCAATGATGTAGTTTGTATTACGGTTCAACTCCGGGCATCATTTTGTGGGCCTGATAAGTCAAACACTGATTTATTTTTGCCTCGATAGCTACAACAACGATCTTCACAAGGGTAGCCTCCCATTGGAGGCATTTTAATGGAACCTTGAGGGGGGTAACCGCAGCTTAACCACAGCATGGCATAGGCCTACAGTTGATCACTGAAACAATCAGAGAACAGATAGACAAAAAAAGAAACTGTATCACAGATCGAGGACTCACCAATGGTACAGGGATCTTGTCCTGTGATTGGAAGTCTGGCTACCAGGCCAACAGAATCAAACATGCTGTGAACCACCCATCCTAACTAGGGGTTCAAGGCAACGACAGAACAACTTTTACACAAACTCCTGCAGGGACACAAACAATGTTCATGTTTCTACTGCTGCATTCTTCTATAAGCTATTCTCTGCCAAATAATTCAAAGATTTAGAATGACATTCTTTATTTATGGCGATATGAATAATTGTATCATCCCACTGTGGGATGGCTCGGACACGGGCAGCCCGAGTTTATGGAGCTTCAGATGGTTCTCCATATCATCCAGCCATGATACCACACCAACCCTACCACAGCCTCCACCCCCCCACCACCATCACTACCACAGCTTCCACCACCAAAACCCCAACCACCACCTCCACCACCCCCACCCTCCAGCGCCACCTTCACACCATCCACCACCACCACATGTACCACCATCCCACCCTCCAACCCTCACCTCTACCACACTTCACCACCACCTCCACCACCACATGCACCAACATCACACCCACCACCACCTACAGACTCCACCACAACCCCAGCTTCAACCACCTCCACCGCAACGACTACACCCTCCACCACCACCTTCACAGCCTCCACCACCAGCAGCACCAGCATCACCACCACTGCATTAATCATCAGCTGCAGCTCACTGCCTGTGCTATGCCCTCCGGATCTGTCCTGACTTACCGTGGAATCCAAGGGCAGACACCTCCCAGAATACACCGCTGGCTCCGGGAGAGCAGCACAGAGAGGACCCTGGATGTGGATGGATGTATACACTCACGCTTGGTGCACGTTTGACGCACGCACGCACACACACAACACACCACACACACACACACACACACACACACACACACAACACACACACACACACACACACACACACACACACACACACACACACACACACACACACACACACACACACACACACACACACACACACACACACACACACACACACACACACACACACACACACACACACACACACACACACACACACACACACACACACACACACACACACACACACACACACACACACACACACACACACACACACACACACACACACACACACACACACACACTGTATACCAAAACACCATCAGAGTCCAGATCCATCCACATCTATATAAACAAACGGAGCACCTTATCTGTAGGCTGAAATTTAAATCAACTCAGTCAGTCATGCACATGCTCTCATGCAGGTTCTTATAAAAATGAATACACTCTTGTTTATTTTGCATATTTGCTGAAACATGATTGAGTAAGATAAGAGAGTAAGTAATAAATCAAGGTTTACCTTCTGGACCCCGACCTACTTCAACTCTCGGTCTCACCACCACAGCTAAAAAGAGTTTGAACAATAAATGCATTCAATAACTCTATTCCACAACTCTATACAAATCTCCTCCCCCTGTGAGGTGTGGAGTTGAGCTGATGAGCCCAGCCAGGAACAGGTGCAATATGTGTGCGTAAACACGACCCTGTGTGCGCCCAGCGCTCACAGAGTCGGCCCGCGGGACTCAGGGAAACACATTTAAAGCGCCTCGTCGGCAGCCTATTAGGCACCTTGATGGTCTACTTGATTAGCACGTCTCAAAGCAGCGTGTGGCCGAATTGAGTTAAAAACAAATATATATATATTATCAGCGAATCACCCGCTTGCTGCTGGAAGTCTGCACGTCGAGCGTGCATTAGAGGGACGGACAGGAAGGAATCTCAACCAATCATTAGCTCTCAGGGTTTCTCATTCATCATCTGGCTGTTAGCAAGGGGGCTAGCGCTAAATGACAAAGAAGAAAAACCCTGTTCCTTACTGCTTTGTTAATAAGATATGGGTTTGTTCTGAAAGTGGTGCGAAGGCCTTTTTGATGGTAGTTTCTTTTAATCAGAAACAGTAGCAGAGCCAACATAAGCACATGGTTTAAGTATCACACTCCCGGCTTTATACGGGCGATAAATGGGCCTAAATGTTGTAAGTGCACTTTGAAGAATGCAATGAATAACAAATGTCTCGACTCTGCCAGCATGCTTTTTGAAATTTGCAGTTCTGCAGAAAATTGCACATTAACTATAAAGTATATGGTGAAACATTTATGCAATATATTTAGACTTTTTACTATTGCCCTGGTCTGATCCAAGGCATCTCTTCTACCAGTATAGCTTCCTCATTTCAGTCAGCATTCTGATTTGGGTCTCAGTCAGCCAATGGTGCGCAGAGCTGCCCATGACTCATCTCAACCACGACGAGGCAAGGTGCTGAAACCCATGGTCCACCCTCTCCATCACAGCTCAAGCGCCACCGATTGGCCAGCCCAAACTGTCAGTCGCTTCCTGCAGGCTCTCTCATACAACAGAAGTGTCGCAGGAGAGACTGGACATCCAGGCTATTACTGCCCATATGTAATTCCTAATATAGATGATCAACCTTTGGAAGGTCTTAACTTTCTAAACGTACAATAATATTTGTCTTGTTATACTGTTTCTATAAATCATGTAATGTATACAATCATTACTTAGTCTACATTTGGCTTGTTGCTTGGTAGAGATAATGCACAACCATTAAACATTAATGCAAGGTCAGCAATCTATGTTTAGAACGCAGGCAAACAACATAGCTCATCAATGCATAATGCAGGAGAACATACCTCTCATAAACCAGAGAAATGTCTTTGGAGTCCTTTTATACCTGTCATGCGATGCATCTTTAAAAATGCAGAATTCTGTTGCAGTTTCTTTCCATGTATATGTGATCGCTCTTAGGATATTTTCTAACTGGATGGTGTTGGCGCTAGACTGACTAGGGACCACAGAGGGGAGCAACACTGAGAAAGCAAATGCTGAATAAAAACCCTGAACCTAGATTAACATGGCACAATAAATTATGGATGTAGGATTTAATGTTTTTAATGTTTAATGGATCAAGTCCTGATATGGGGAACTTATATATAATCATATTAACTCTAATCAGTTTTTTTGTTTTATTGTGTTTGTTATGTGTTTTTGTAGATGATTGTGGAAGTTACACATTGTTGTGCGAATTGAACAATGCCTTTTTGTCATATCTTATGAAAAATGTATTCAAAACTTTATCAAATCAAAATAGATCTGAAGATATCCACTATAGCTGTTCTGTAGTGGAAAAACATAAGCAAAACACTATATCACAACACAAGTTACACTTGACAGTTGTTCCAATGAACGCCTAGACAAACCTTGTCCCAGTAATCAGAGGGGAAAGAAATACATAGTCGACCTTAAGTCCACAGCTCCAACCCATCAAGACGCTGGGAGGGGTTCATACATTCAGAAAGATGGATCCAATATTTATCCAATAACAGTCTTACATTTATGGTGTGAGGCATGTGTGTTTAAGAGGGTAATCTGTAAAATATTTTGATATACATTAAAGAAATCTGAATCTTATTCTGAAAAGAAAATAAGCCTTCAATTGTCAATCTTTGCAATGTCCTTTTCCCTGTAAACAAGGCCTTTGCTTTACATTTTGATTATTAAGCCATTAGTAAACAGTTTTCTATGCTTATTTCGGCATAAACTATTGTTAATAATCGTTTATTAATGTATCCTTATTGTCAAGTGTTACTGTTGTTAAATTATAACTGTTAGTATTGAGTAGATTGCTGTCAATAACTGGTATCATTCAACCTTTATTGACATGCTACAGGACCAGACTAAGAGAAAAGCAGTTTAATGTTTTTATGTTAACAATAGTTCATTGGAATAACTATAGTTATTTCACTCAAACATGCACAAACACAAAAAGAGGTTTCTCTTGCACTCACGCAAAATGCACGCTTGCCAAGTCGTCGTGATTTGTAGTTTTGTTTGAGATCCGGGTCCATTCATAAAGCTTAAGGGCTGTGGCCTAAGAAGGCCCGGCCCAATGGTGGCTTTTTGCTGGTTGCTGATTGCTTTACTTAATTGAGCATCTCTGCTCTCTCTCTCTCTCTCTCCCTCTCCCTCTCTCTCTCTCCCTCTCCTCTCCCTCTCTCTCCCTCTCTCCTCTCTCCTCTCTCTCTCTCTCTCCCTCTCTCTCTCTTCAGAGCACAGCCAACTTGGATGTTGTCCTTACAAACACAACTCCATTGTAAACAGGGCGCAAACAACACACAATTACCTCCACCTGCGTTCCATTACTCCTCATTCCCAACACAACTCTATAGACGCTTTTTACAGACAACATCGCTCATAACACTGATTGCGGCTCTGCTGGTTTAATGGACCAGGGAACGGGTAGTAGACCTAACTAGTTAAGATAATTCTACTATCCGTGACCTGGTTCATAATCTTAGCAGACCCATAATAGGTGTTATGAGTGACACCTACCTCTGTCCTATGACAACGCCTCAGTGAAAAGGAACTATCCCATTAGACTTCTGTCAAAATAAGAC
>OLKM01003019.1:0-7500 GCA_900291075.1 Melanogrammus aeglefinus | reverse complement strand
GCGTCAGATCCGAGATCCGAGTTGGTTCACAGAGAATACTAAAACTCACCAATAGTTACCGTCGTGTTTTGTATTTATTTTTTATCATTATTTGTTTTATAGGGACAAACATAACACGTTTCTCCTACAGGGGATTGATACATTTCTATCTATTGAACAGAAAGAAACACTTTACATACTTTACACACTTTACCACAGCATTGGCCTACTGACCCTGTCCCTCCATTTGTTGTTGTTGCGGCCAAAAATCCTTGATTGTGCGGCACTTTTTCTTAAAAAATGCGATGAAATATGTGGCATATTTATGCAATTTTATGCAATGAAATTGCGGGAACTTTGCAAAATTGCGTCCTTTCTCTTCAGACCTTGCGACCTTTTCGATGAGGTTCACGCCGGGTAATTACGTAACATCATAACGTTCCTATGGCAACAGGGGGAAATGACTGCTCTTGTGTGAAGTAAACGCAACATTTTTCAACTTTCTATTAAAATATATGTGTGACTTTTTTGCAACGGAAATGCCGTGATTATGAAATCATTCAAGACCCGCATATTTTGCGCAGAAATCGGCAATTTATGCGGTGAAAGTGCGGCATATTTGAAAAAATGCGGCCCCCGCATTGAATATGCAGACTTTGGCTGACTATGTGTTGAATTATGTGATCGCATAATCACGTTTTTCTGGAAGGACTGTACTGAATGCCACAGATATATTTTAAGCATTGGACTGAATGCCACATAAATATATAATTATGTTTTTGCACGTTTGCACTGTTAAAAGTTCAGGGAAAAGTATATGCCTCTACTGGTGTTGCTTAGGCAAATAGCCTTTTGAGGCAGTGTTGTTTCTGAATATTAGTGTTAAGGGCCAAAAATGCTTACTATCATACATTAGTCACCATGTGTTTGGGGACATTTGTATGCAGTCAATTGTTAATTTAACCCCCCCCCCCGCTGACAAAATCCCACTCTGAACTCTGAGCCCTGCACACACACACACACGCGCACACATGCATACATGTACGAACACGAACGCACACATTCACACAAACACGCGCACACACACAATCCTCCATATGCGCACACACACACACACACACAGGCATGCATGCACACACACACACACACACACACACACACACACACACACACACACACACACACACACACACACACACACACACACACACACACACACACACACACACACACACACACACACACACACACACACACACACACACAGACAAACGATCTTATAGCTTTCTGCCGGCTAAGACTGGGTGAAAATAATCCATTTGCTCCGGACATTAACAGGGTAAGTGGATTGTCGCCAAATTTGACCTAACGTTGGGAGCGACCTGGGATCTCATAGCAGCCTGGGAGGTCAGGAGAGCCAGGGAGCCAGTGGGTTCATCCATACACTAGGATGTGGCGTGGGACATGATGCTACACATTACAGCAGCCTAAAACATTGCCCGTTTGAGTGTCTTGCTGTGCAGGTCAGCACATTCTCCCACAATGGGCTTGTGATCCATCCTGGCCACCGCTATAAGATACAGTACTTTCAGAAAATACAATGCAAAATAAAAACAGATGGCAAAACATGAATATATTCTTGACTATATAAAGGCAGTGGTTGTGCACGCTGTGAGTAGGCATTGAGGCCTCCTTTTCCTCAGCTCACCTTCCTCACCTCGTGATAGCAGTCCATATAAATGGGTCGTGTCACCCGTCTGGTCAAAGTGCATACAGGCAGCTCACTCCCCAGATGACCTTACTGTGGTTATTGACCTTATATGGTCTGCACGTCAGCCTAGTGTGTTTGGGACCGCCCCCCTGTGGATCTGCTCCTCAGCCCCCAATCAATGCAGCGCCGGTCCTCTGGACCCAGGTCCCCATTGGTCGAGAGCCATTCGTCTCTATTAATAGAGACATTAAAGGTAAAATGGAGTTATCGATGCCAAGAAATGCCCAGTGTTTGTCTGTGTGTGCGTGTGTGTGTGTGTTTCGGGGGGGGGGGGGGGGGGGAGTGCATTGTCTTCCATTTTCCCATGATCCCTGCTGCTTCTCCGTCTCCCGTCAGAGAAGGAAAATAGAAGTAGGCTCCCTGCTGTGTGTGGGAAAAGCATGGTTGGGTGTGTGTGTGTTTGTGTTAGTGGGACTTTGTGCATGCATTTCTGCGTGTTTTTTTTATTTGTGTGTGCTGCGTGTGTTTGTGTGTGTGTATGTGTGTTTGTGTTAGTGTGATTTTGTGCATGCATTTGTGTGTTTTTTCTTTGTGTGTGCGGTTATGTGTCTTAGTGCATGTGTGAGTGTGTGTTTTGTGTGTCTTTTTGTGTGTTGGTGCGTTCGGGTTTGTGGTTCTCAGAGTCTACTCTTGCTTAAAACCACCCAACCGTCTTCAAGAACCATCTCAGCTTGAAGACCACAGCGGCTAATGGGATCCACGATGACATACGACGAGGAGAGGTGGAGGTGTCTGATAGGAATGGTAGAGGCAGAGGAACCGGTGGTTTTCATTTACAGTGACACACGTAACTCTGTCGGGATGGAAGATCAGAAGGTTGTTGACACATCTGTCAAGCAGAAGTTATTTGGGATTATGATTGTTCATTCCTTGAAAATGCGATGTTACGCGGACATTTTCATTTCCCACGTCGCGGGATGCTATTTCGGTCCTGGACTGCTTCTGTGTTGTTTACTCTTACATCCGGGCCCTGGTATTAAAGGAATCTGAAAAACTGATTAGTGCCAAGTAAGACATTAACAAAACAATACACAACACCACAATGGAAAATAATAGGTCAGTATTGAAAAGTATGTTTTTCATCTATTTTCTAGTGAACAGATATTCACTACAAAGTATATTTCTGTATTATATTCACCAGCCACTGCTTGAAAAACGTTTCTTGAACATTGAATCTTAAAATAAATATAAGTGTATCAATATTTCGTTATGTTTGCTCCAGCCTTCCTACTTAAATCTATTTGAATCTCGAGGAGGAGGAGGTCGTCTGCTGCATTATTGAGCGATATTGAGCAGTTTTTTGGAAAAATATTTTGTTTTGCTACTACTTCTATGATTTGCAGGACCGGGGAGGAATCTGAGGAGACCTTGGGAACACCTCGGCTCACAGCTGCAGGGCAGAAAATGAGGCTGAGACGCCGCAGAGACAGAGCTACTCTCAGTCCGCTAACTGATTATTATCGAGGAGATTAGCATAATTTGCAGCAATGATGTATAGCAATGGGCAGATACGTTTAATTGTTACACCAGGCTGTTTCGTTTTAAAGCCCAGTGCACATCACAACCCATAATTCCTTAACGAGCGAACTGGAGTGGTATTTTTTTTGTTCTTTATTCGTTATCATTTATTACGCCTCAAATAATGTTGCTTAGGCGGGGAATGATTGAGCACTACCTTTTATACGCGTCTGCTGCTAGCCAAGCTGATGTTGTTTTTTGGAATTGTTTTTTATCCAAATGGAGACGCTTAATCTCAGTCAGTGGATTTTTTATGCATCTTTTGGGCTGGAATTTTAAGCAGCACCTCATTGACGTGTAGTTTGGATTGAAGGTGCTACCCCCCACCCTATAGGGTCTGCATCTCCCCACTCTGAGATGAATGTAAATAGGGTCCCTGCGTCTCCCCCCTCTGAGATGAATCTAGATAGGGTCTTCGTCTCTCCCCCCCCCCACCTCCGGTCTGTCTCCCATCTGTCTGGGGGTCTGCTGGGGTGGGATTCTGTCCGTCTCATTTTGTGGGTCATGTTGGGGAAGCATTGATAGGTCAGGTACTTTATAGATCAAGAGAGTAGCTAACCGAGAGTAACAGGAGAGAGAGAGAGAGAGAGAGAGAGAGAGAGAGAGAGAGGAGAGAGAGGGGGAGAGTTATGAGAAAGAGAGAGAGAGAGAGAGAGAGAGAGAGAGAGAGAGAGAGAGAGAGAGAGAGAGAAGAGAGAGAGAGAGACTGGGCCCCGATCCCTCTACGTGTCCTGAAGGCTCTATCAATTGTGTGTCCTAGAGGTCCATAAGGCGTCCACTGAGTCGCCTTATTGATTCCCCCCCTGAGATTAATCTAGATAGGGTCTGCATCTCCCCACTCTGAGATGAATGTAAATAGGGTCTGTGTCTCCCCCCCTCTGAGATGAATGTAGATAGGGTCCCTGCGTCTCCCCCCTCTGAGATGAATCTAGATAGGGTCTTCGTCTCCCCCCCCCCCCACCTCCGGTCTGTCTCCCATCTGTCTGGGGGTCTGCTGGGGTGGGATTCTGTCCGTCTCATTTTGTGGGTCATGTTGGGGAAGCATTGATAGGTCAGGGTTTACTTTATTAGATCAAGTAGAGAGTTACTAACCGTACAGAGTAACAGGAGAGAGAGAGAGAGAGAGAGAGAGAGAGAGAGAGAGAGAGAGAGAGAGAGAGAGAGAGAGAGAGAGAGAGAGAGAGAGAGAGAGAGGGAGAGAGAGAGGGAAAGGAGAGGGAGAGGGAGAGGGAGAGAGAGGGAGAGGGAGGGGGAGAGAGTCATTAAGAGAGCCAAAGAGATGGAGAGTGAGAGGGGAAGTGTCTGATAGTGACAGAGCACGGAGCCCACCCCTCCCTTGATCTACTGCCCATTTAGATCCTCATTTCCCAGGGTTCATAATTCGTCTCCACATTGCAGGAGCAGTTGAAGGCTGCCACGGCCGGTCTGAGGGCTCTGACGGCGGTTCATTACCGTGAGCTCACTGCTCCATTCGGCTCCTCTGGGCTCCGTTGTGTGTTCATATCGACGCGGTTGCTCTGGTGTCAAGGCTGCTGTGTTCACTGTGGGCTGTCGTGGATCAACCTCTGAGATGGTGCTTTATATGTTGATATGCAAGCATATGTACGAGTGTGTCGGATGACAGAATCCAATATCTCATTCACCTGACACAACGCTGTACAAACGATGATGTACTTAGCATCAGCTTAGCATCCCTGTGCCAGGAGGAAAGTCAATCCTCCCTCTATAAAGGACTTCCTCATGAATCACAGCTCAGTCACAGTCATTGATCTCATTGTCTCGATGCAACACAACAGCTCCGGGCTAGGGCACTAACAGCAACATGACGAGCAGCGGATTGGAAGGGAACATCCTCCGTCGTACCTTTTGTGCTGCCTTCAGTGATGCTGGACGGTTGTATCCGTGGCACTCACTCACCCAGAGCTATGGGCTACAGTTACCCCATTGTCATCATGGCTGCCTTCAAGCCATCGACAGGATATCATGAACACGGAAACAAAGTCACGTTGTGGAATCAGGCTTAGATCATTTTTAACGTAGTTTGCCTTTGAGTTCTATTTTAAGTTTCAGGGAGGATTTGGTGAAGTGAAGCACGATTGAAAATCAATGAAACGGTGATGCTGCAGGCTAAAGACTTTATTATTATTATTTAAAAGCTATTCACTACTAGCATGACCTAAAAAAAAATACTCTATTGTCATCCTAAATTGTGCGCTGCTAAACGTACAGTTGTACATCTCAGACACGGCATCGAACAAACAGATTAAAAGTGATCTTGAGCGTTTTCAGTGCCGCTCCGCTTGGTCTAACGTCACCCTGAACAAACCCTACAGTGTTCTCCTCCACCCCCCCCCACCACCGCACCCCCTCTACACACACACACACTCCCCCCCGCCCTCTCAGTGGCAGGCCTTCATCCCCGAGACGTAGGGCGACTCCTGCCGGCAGAGCCCCATCTGCTGCTGCTGCTGCTGGTGGTGTTGGTGGTGCTGCAGGTGCTGTTGCTCCTGCTGGTCCTGGGCTCCCCCGTCCACAAAGTCGGGCACGGGCAGCCCCGACAGGATCATCACCGACTTGTTCCAGATCATGAAGGTGGGCGCCACCGGCAGCAGGAAGGAGATGTCGAAGGTGTGCAGGTGCTGGGAGTTCATGGCGTCGTAGAAGGCCAGTGCGTTGTTGTCGTAGTCCAGCAGCACGCCCAGCCGCCGCAACTGCAGGCTGGCCTCCACCTGCATCTCCTTGCCGTTGTGCCGCACGGTGAAGTTGTTGTTGCAGCGCGACAGCACCCAGGATGACGAGTTCTTGCCGCTCCACTCGTTCTTGGGCGCCGACTTGTAGGCCACGCCGATGGCATACCTGCAGGGAGGGGGAGAGATTACACACCAGGCCTGCCTGAGCCCTGTGAATGGATTTCTAGGTCGACAAATCTCTCGCGAGCCCCATTCTGCTTTCCCTATCTGGTTTTAACACGATCAAAAAGACGCCACCGTTTGGATTTGTTTACTAAGAACCCATTATGCATGTGTGACATTGTCAATGTTGATGATGTTTATCCATCTACTGAGATTTTAGTAGAATTGGCCGACTCTCAGCGTGCAGGCGCGCTGTGAAATCAGACAAACTAGTGTTTAGCAGCTCCTATAGTCGTATCGTGGTTTTGTCTCAGTTAAACGAACGTATTAACTGCCAAAGGCAAGGTAGATTTCTCCAACAGTGCCCACACACTAACAAATCCACACCTTTTCAAACCTTTACACACACAGTTCAAATTCTGTGCAAATATACTGGCTGGGTTATAGGCAGTGATGATTCAGATTTCTAAATGCAGAGCATCAATTCAATGGGTCTGGAGGGTAAGAGTAGGATGGTGTTTTCCTTTTAACTGATTTGAACACAGCATAAACTTCAGACCCAGTGAAGTGAATTGCTCAGTTGGAGCTTGTAATAATGTGTGTCGAACGAGACTGTCAACTGAACACCACTTTCCCTGTTCCCCACTGAGCAAGCGCTTTGCAAATGGTGGGTCAAAGCAATAAGAAGGTCACCCAAATTCGATCCGAAATTCCCCAGCGTGCTCAAGATCAGGACATTTAACATTCTAGAGATCTAACTACTCAGTCTCTGTCTCTCAGTCTGTGAGCAGCGTAAACACAGAATGCTTACTCTGTGTTCAAATCAGTTTAAAAATACCTTCACAAAAATGGTGCTATCCATTTTGTATGGTACGCCCACCAGTACATGTCGTAAGGTGTAAATCTCCCAGCTTTCTTGCGTCATTTTGCGGAGGCACAACCCCTTTTGGTCGTAATTTAAACCTTCCCACTCGTAGTTCTGAAGGTATACAGAGTTCAGTGAAGCTGACAGTACGACTCGAAAACTAAAATAACTGTGCCGTGAAGAGAATCATAGACTTTGTATACTGTTAAACTGGGTCACTCTAAAAACCAACCACCCAAAATAAGACAAGCCAAGATTTAAGTTTCTGCAGAGGAGCACAATGTGAATCCCTCTCTGACACCATGAGTGGTGGGTTCATGGCTGGCCTCAGTTCAAGCTGTTGACTAGCAGTAGGCTTTAAAGGAAGGCACTACCAAAACGCCAACGGCTTATTTTCTGTTATGTGTTTAATTCACAAGATCAAAGCATATCCCATATCGATAAGTCAGGCATAGCGATTAATAAGGTCAACTGATACAAGTTAAACACGGTTTGATTCTTTTCTCTTTTTAAAT
>OLKM01003018.1:41686-46690 GCA_900291075.1 Melanogrammus aeglefinus | reverse complement strand
TTATTACACTCTATGGCATGACTCTCTCTCTCCTCCTCTCTCTCTCTCTCTCTCTCTCTCTCTCTCTCTCTCATCTCTCTCTCTCTCTCTCTCTCTCTCTCTCTTACCTGCTCACTCACTCTCTCTTTCTCTCTCACTCTCACTCCCTCTTCATATGAAATTAAACGAAATGTGCAATCACTGTAACTAATAGGAACATGTTGAGGGTCGCAATAAATTCTATCATTTTCTAATTTTGTTAGGAGCAGCGAAGTGGATATAATCAGCCAGAAACTCGATATCTCCCAAAGGTCAACTTTGAGAGAGATTATATGTCTGTGTTACTTTATAATTAGATTGCATAAGTTGCACAATAATGTACTCCTTATTGACGATGGTTTTTAAATCATGTGGTTGCAGGTAGCGACCCTTTACCCTAACCCGGGTACGACCGTCTCAATGTAAACTGCCTTTGTGACACTCTTCCATCATCACAAGGACTCCCAGGGTAAGGATCCCAGGGTAAGGATGTCACTGTGCACACTAAGGATTAACCCCTCGCTGTGTGTCATGAGCGCAGGTCAAATGCTGCACCCAGGCCTCTATGATCACCCACATAGAGAAAGAGATGGGGGGGGGGAAGAGAGAGAGAGAGAGAGAGAGAGAGAGAGAGAGAGAGAGAGAGAGAGAGAGAGAGAGAGAGAGAGAGAGAGAGAGAGAGAGACTTACTTTAAGCTGTCCTTCCTGTGCACGGTCACATACATCTCATAGACTCGACCCTGCGGTACTGCTCCTGCTGGGACCAGCAGACTCACACCTGCAGGAGGGAGGGAGGGAGGGAGGGAGGGAGGGAGGGAGGGAGGGAGAGAGGGAGGGAGGAGGGAGGGAGGGATGAGGAGGGAGGGAGGGAGGGAGGGAGGGGGGGATGACGGATTTTGGAGTAAAATGGGAAAGACAGGAATGCCAATATTAAAAAAAAGAACACTTTCATCTAATAATACTTAAAAATCACACGATGCAGAGTGGCATTGGGCACATCAAATTAGGTTTCTGAAAAAACTGTAAAACATCTTCATTAGGACATTCCACCAATGGGGTTGTCCTACATTTTATGTGAAGCAAGTGATTTAATCATGAATTATAATTAAATGTTCACGTTTGTCCTTTATCTGTTTGTTTGGCGACAATTTCTATGTCCCACGTCCACTGCTTTCACAACTTTCTCTGTTCAAATGTGTCCATTTTCTATCTTTAATCAATTTAAACTTGTTTGCAGTCTGTTGGTATTCAAATTGTATTCATCGCTTGCCCTGGTACTTCCCACAAAGTATGTTAGGCTAAACTAGTATCATAAGAGGTAGTACAATGCATTAATTATAGAACCCCACTTTATTTGCTCATGTCGTCATCATTTCTGGGTTTTATGCTTTTACTTTAAAGGTCTGCCTGAGGATAAAACTATATTTATTTCACTGGGAAATATGTCTTCTGCATTAACATTAAACCAAACATTTCCCTAAGAGCAGTGGCCCCTCCATGGAGCACAAAGGAAGAACTCGCTGATGTGAAACAAAAACCATCGATTCAAACTCACAACCTTAAAATATGTGAACCAAAACCTGAGAGGGAATCAGTGCGACGTTGATTAGGCTCAAATCTTAACTTGAAGATCCAATATTGTTATGGCAACCAACCACCCCCACATCTCTGGGAAGCTATATCCTACACGACCTCTATCAATAAACCCCTTCTTGTATTTTTGCATGTGTTTGTGTGCGTGTGTGCGTGCATTTCTGAATGTGTGTGCATGTGTGTTTGTGTGTGTGCATGTCTGTGTGCCTGAGTGTGTTCATGCTTGTGTGTGTGTTCAGGCTTGTGTGTGTGTTTGTGCACGTGTGTCTGTGTGTGTGTGTGTGTGTGTGTGTGTGTGTGTGTGTGTGTGTGTGTGTGTGTGTGTGTGTGTGTGTGTGTGTGTGTGTGTGTGTGTGTGTGTGTGTGTGTGTGTGTGTGTGTGTGTGTGTGTGTGTGTGTGTGTGTGTGTGTGTGTATCGTTGTGTGGATGTGTGCATGTGTGTGTGTATGTCTGCGTGCGTGCGTGCATGCGTGCGTGCGTGCGTCCACCAGTGTACCAGAGTTGGGCACGATGAGGTGTCCTCCCTGGTAGTTGAAGGAGCCGTGTGCGGTGCACGAGGGGTCCCGTGTCCTGGCCAGGCTCTGGTTCCTCAGGTTCATGGTGTCGCTGTTGTCCAGGAGGGACTGGGTCACCTAGGCAACAGGCAGGGGGCGGGGGGGGACAGAACGTTCGGCGTCAGTGTTAGCGTCATCGCAAACAGTTTTGAAGCCAAAATAAATCCCTGATGTGCTTCTGTGTTCTGAGCCCACTCACAGGCCCTCAGACACCAGTCGACCCTTGTTATGAATCAACACATGCGCCCGGCATCGGCCCTGCCGCTGCTGAGTGCTGAAACCCAACCCGGCGTTGGGGCTCACCTACGGCCTAGCGGGACGCTTGGACGCCCCACCTTGAAGACGCTGACCTCTCAAAACGCTGGCATGTCAGATGACAGCTTTGTTTGACGTCGTAACAGCAAATGTCTGTGAAGCCTAAACCCGTGTTTTATATGACAAAAGTCCTGCACCGCTGTCCTTTTCATTGGCTTCTTTCCGAACCCCTAACCTAGCGCCCAGCGCGTTGCTGGACACTCATGGGTTGACCGCTTTACTGTTCCCTGGGGGCCAGCCGAGAGCAGCTTTTAGTTTTTATGTACTGAATAACTGTAAGAAGCTTCCAGAAGGGGTCTGGCACAACACCATGTACTTTTATATCAGTGCTCAAAACTGGCTCTTTCTCTACAGCCTTATATTAAAAAGTCTGCAACAGCATATTTGTTCTTTCATTTTACACTTCCTATTTACAATTATGCTCTTGAATATAGTATAAAGGATATGGATGTTATATTTTAAAGAAACAATCATCATTTTAAAACCATTAAAATGTAATGCAGCACAATGGATTAAATACAATGACTAATATTAACGGCCATTATAAGCTCAATAGACTTATGTTAAGTAATATATAATGTATATTTCGTAAAATATTGAAACCAGTAGATGGCTCAAGAGGCCTACAGCACAGTTAGGTATTATGGAGTGCTGGCATTAACGGATAATATGAATTCCAGTCCGTATCAATAATGAATACAGCCGAGGCTTCAGTTACACAAAAAGGCCCATACACTCGAACAGAATCCAGTATAAGTCAGTCGATTCACTTTCTGTAAATCCATTAAGGAAAATATTTAAACACCATCCTAGCATACAGTCCAACAAAATATTTGGTATAAGAGTAATGCAGATCCCAGAGTACCTTTGTTAGCGAACACATAGGAAATACGTAAGTGTATATTTTTGTTGACACATTTGATTCAGCTGTGAATGAAGCAGGATGAAAACAACAAATATCTATGTATATAAACTTGTACATGTTTAAAACAATGGTGCCATAGGTTAAGAGGCAACCAGCACATTAAACCAGACAAAACCCAAAGCAAGTGTGCCATAGAATCATCTATTTTGTTTTAGTGCAGCAAAGAACACTGCTGTACCAGGATTGACATTTGAAAGCTTCATTTCGAAAGCATTACTTTGTGTCCGTCCTGAATCTATCAATTGATATCAACGTCTTCACTTATCCGTGTGGCGGCCCCTACTTTCAGGCACCCTGTATCTGGTCTGAGGTGGAGAATGTATAATAACATCTCGGTCATGAAACATTCACGTCAAACCTTTGAGGCGACTTTCTGGAATACCAGATGAACTCCGGCCCGGTGATAAGTATAATGAATTCAGTCTGAATGGGTAATCCCTGTCTTCCACACACCTTGGGAGATAGTTTGGAAGTGAAGTCGCCTCCCAGGTCGTCCTGCGGGGTGACCAGGCCCGAGGAGTTGTACACCTTGATCTTGAGGTTGGGCAGCGGGTCCAACAGAGGAGAGTTTGTCATGGGGATCTTGTCCGAGACGTCGTGGAGTGCGTACACGGGCCCGCGGTACATGGCCGCCGCGTTGGTCAGGTCCGGAGTAGCGGTGAGAAGATCTGCTGCAAAGAGATAGCAGGGGTGAGAGAGAGAGAGAGAGAGAGAGAGAGAGAGAGAGAGAGAAGAGAGAGAGGAGTGAGAGAGGGTGAGAGAGAGAGAGAGAGAGTAGAGGAGTAGGAGAGAGAGAATGAGAGGTAGAAGAAGAGAGAGAAGAGAGAGAGAAGAGAGAATGAGAGAGAGGAGGAGTGAGAGAGAAGAGAGAGGAGAGAGAGAGAGAGAGAGAGATGAGATAGAAGTAGAGAGAGAGAGAGAGGTTGAGAGAGAGGAGAGAGAGAGAGAGAGAGAGAGAGAGAGAGAGAGAGAGAGAGAGAGAGAGAGAGAGAGAGAGAGAGAGAGAGAGGGTGAGAGAGAGAGAGAGAGAGAGAGAGAGAGAGAGAGAGAGAGAGAGAGAGAGAGAGAGAGAGAGAGAGAGAGAGAGAGAGAGAGAGAGAGAGAGAGAGAGAGAGAGAGAGAGAGAGAGAGAGAGAGGAGAGAGAGAGAGAGAGAGAGAGAGAGAGAGAGAGAGAGAGAGAGAGAGAGAGAGAGAGAGAGAGAGAGAGAGAGAGAGAGAGAGAGAGAGAGAGAGAGAGAGAGAGAGAGAGAGAGAGGAAGAGAGGCAAACACAAAGAGAAACATTGAGGGGGGATACTACATTGCTAAGCTAAGGTGTTAGATCAGGGAATCAAGATACATTTGCGAGACAATTGTAGCCATCCGTCAGCTATTAGTTAGTGTAATGCGCTGCCGTTTGGAGTTGACTGTGCCTGCCTCTGTATGAGCCCTTTTACATTGTAGACCAATGCACGCTCTTTGCTGACCAATCAGGACAACTCTTCCCTGAATGCATCAGGGAATCCATTGCGCCTGTCCATCACAGGGGTGTGAAATGCAACACTCTGTACAACTCTCGAATATTACCTACAGCAGAAGGATAGACGTTGGTAGACGTG
>OLKM01003018.1:21686-36686 GCA_900291075.1 Melanogrammus aeglefinus | reverse complement strand
TCTTGCACTGTGGGCCACAGAGCAAGGGCCACAGCCCCAGTCTGTGGCTGTAAAGGTTAGGGCTGCATTCCTTCCTGCATTCATTCCCCTTCAACACCATAGTATATGCTTGATATGTTGCTACGTTTCGAAGACTTGATGAACTGCGTCTTGGATGTGTCTTGCCACTGATGCAGGCCTGGTTTGAGAGTTGTAAAGAGTGAGAAAGATTTTCAAAGGAAACAACTCAAAAATACCTCCTCTCCCGTTCTGCTCCCTTTCCTCCCTACGTCTCAACGGTATTAAGAAGTGTTGCATCTCACACCCCCTGTGATCGACACGCCAAACGGATTCTCCAAACTAATCAGGGAAGAGATGCCCCGGAAGGTCCGGAATGACCCGGGGAGCTATCTTAAATCTAAATTGCATCTAACCAAACAGATATTCCCACAGCGGATTTCACTCACTCATATCGGATGGCTAAGGCAATCATAACCAAGTACAATTGAATGAGAGCGTTCCCGGCGTCTGACTTCCTTTCCGGAACGTTTTTTTCCCGGGCGCGTCTCTCACCTGATCTCGCCGTCTTGATGTTGACCGACTGGAAGCCGCCGTTCAGCGCCGAGGAGTCGATGATGTCAGAGTCGAAGTCGCGGTGGGTCTTGCGGTAGACGAAGAGCGCCACGATGACGGAGATGACCAGGCACATGATGACGGCGATGACGATGCCCACGTACAGCGCCACGTCGTCCGCACTGGGCGCCGCTGTGAGGGAGAGAGAAAAAAAATAATAATAATAATTTAAATGAATATCATATCATTCTCTTGTATTGAAAACCCTAATTGGAATGTTTGCAATTTTCATTTATGTAATGCCTCTGTGATGTAATTGTGTTGTTATATGTTTGTTTCATGCCTCTCATTATACAATTATTATATGTATGTTTGCCATGCCCGATGATGAGGCGCTTTGAATTGAATTGAGAGAGTAAAGAGAGGAGGAGACAGACAAAGAGAGCACGGCAAAACATTGCATACATAAAAGCAATACAAACATTTGAAACTAATTATGAAGCTTATTACTTCAAGACATTAGAACCATATTTAATTTAATTCCATGCTTTTTTCTCTCTCTTTTTCAGAGGCACCGACTTACAAATGTAGTCAAGGTTTGATAAATAATCTGTACAACTTTTGTGAATTGTGCCATTGGGAGATTTGTTTGATAGTTTGATAAAGTGCGTCTCATGCAATCAGAGCTCGAATGAGTTTTCAGACAGCCTTGTCCCTGCTGGACAGCAACAGGGCTCGAGTGTCTAGACAGACACAGGGGGCCTACGTGGACTCTTAAAACTTAACACACTAGTTAACTATTTTACAGGTCTGATAAAGTCTGCCGATGAAACTTTAATGGGGATTTTTAATGTTACATTTTTCCGAACACGAGCTCCAGCTTATTACGCATGAGTACTGTTATATGGACAGTGTGGGGGGAGAGATTTTCTTTTTTAAGAATAATACATGATGAGACAATGGCGATGCCTTAGAAGAGATCGGTTGTGCGTGAGAGAAATTATATCCGGTATCGCCATTTATCGTTCCCCCTCTCAAAAGGCAGACCCTGGGAACGAACGGCGGGAAGGAGAAGAAGGAGAGAGCGTGTTTGTGACGGAGAAGGCAAGAAGGAGGGGCTGAAGGCGGAGGGAAAGACGCGACGCGGTGGAGCGAGGGAGAGATACGAGAGGGGAGAGGAAGAGGGGGAGGAAGAGGCTGGAGGAGAGGCTGGATGAGGCCTCCTTGTTTTCTGTTGTACTTCCTGGCACTTGAACTTATTTTATGTCGTATTCAGTTGTAGTACTTAGTTATATAGCATCTTATCCTCACTAGCTTTGTTGCATACGGGGCATGGAACCACCTAGTGATTGTTAGTGCTTTGCACTTGGTTCTATGAACATCCTTATTGTACAGACAGCCATATATTGTTTCACTTTCTTATGACAAATGTACTTATTGTAAGTCGCTTTGGATAAAAGCGGGTGCCAAATGCCATTTATGTAAATTAAAATCATCTGTAAAATCAAACCATCTCGACTCTGTTTTTTGTCGAGATTATTAATAAATATTCAGTAAAATTTATGTCTTGTTTGCATAGAGAAATGGCGCAAAAGGAAGGAAAGACCCAAATTGTTAGAAACACAGTAGTGTACAGCCACAGTAGGGATCCGGGATGAAGAAGAGAGCTGGCCAATGAGAGTTGGGATAAGGTAGAGGCGGAACAAGATGATGAAGAGGATTAAAAAAGAAAGGAAATTAAAAAGAGCTTGAAAGGGAGGCTGGGGGCAGAGGTGTGGAAACGGAAGATGAGGGAAAGAGAACACTCGTAGAAAAGGAGATTAGGGGAAGAGGAAAAGAGGGCAAAAGCAAAACTTAGAAGCAAGGCACTTGAACTTCAAAGCCTCCTAACAAACAAGCCCACACAGCAACAAGCACGCCACCGTGTGTGTGTGTGTGTGTGTGTGTGTGTGTGTGTGTGTGTGTGTGTGTGTGTGTGTGTGTGTGTGTGTGTGTGTGTGTGTGTGTGTGTGTGTGTGTGTGTGTGTGTGTGTGTGTGTGTGTGTGTGCGTGTGTGTGTGTGTGTGTGTGTCCATGCATCTGTGTTCCGGCGTGTGCGTGTGTGTTCCTCCCTCTCATATAATCATGTTCTCTGTAGCTGGTAGGAGGGGATTTGTCTGCTGCTATTAAGGAGAAGACAGAGAAGTGTAGGAATGCTGCCTCTAATCCCTCCTTTAAGTTGAGAGGCAGATAACTGGCTTTTAGCAGCAAAACACACTGACTCATTTGCTGGGGGGGGGGGGGGGGGGAATTGGCTGCTTGTTGTGGTGCCATGCCGTTGCTTCGTATGGAACGAGTTAAACAGCATGACCTTGGAGACACATGAAAGCTTGACGCTCCTTTTGATGGTGCACCTCCACATGAGCAAGTGCACATGAGCAAGTGCACTTGCTCATGTGGATTTGTGCTGGCTAGCAGGGTGCACGCACACAGACACACACACACACAGACACACACACACACACACACACACACACACACAACACACACACAACACACACCACACCACACACACACACACACACACACACACACACACACACACACACACACACACACACACACACACACACACACACACACACACACACACACACACAGGCAGGTCCGGTCTGTGTGTGTTATCAGTGGAGTGCTGGGTTGCTTGGCAGCAAATCTTTAAAACCACTGGACGTGTCCACATACACTCTTTGATTTATTTTGGAGTGGTACGACATCATAAGGAGATCCATGCGTCTCCTCATAATTATAGGGTTGCTTATTTATATATTTTTTAAATAGATTGAATAACCCTGGAGCCAGTTCAGACGGCTGTCTCTGTGCGACTCTTGCTGTGCGTCTCCAATACACGGCTTTTTGGAATATGTGCACAATGTATTTTGCTCGTGTCTTCCAAGAAGACAAAATTAATCCCAAGAAGGACATGCTCTGCGGGCCCATCCATTACCTTCAATGCGATATACCCAAACCTGCTCAAACATGCAGAGAAAGATGATTAAATAGTCCAATTAATAACTAGCAATTACTAGCATACCGAAATAGATTTATTTATTTATATATAACCCTAATTAAATTTGTTGGCCCTCAAACAGTGTTTTTTTTATCTGCTTCTCACATAAAATGAAGAGTCGCATGGACACTTATCATGCATTATAATTACACATCAATTAAAATGGCCCGGAGAGTGGACATCGTAGTGGCTAGTGTGTTGGGACTCCCAGCCTAAAAGTTGTGAGTTTGATCCCCAAGGTATGCAGCCTAAACTGTAAAGCATCCTCAAGCTTAAGTCCTTACCTCTGCCCACAACCCAAATCCCATGCAAGTTGTTTTTGATAAAAGAGTCTTCCAAATGTCTTGAGAGTAATTCAGAATAAAGCAGTAAAGCAGAATAGGACTTGAAACTGTACAGTCGTAGGCAATCGCATGGCATTACAAGCCTAGCTTGATGTGTTATTTTCCCCTGGTAACGGGATCAATTTGTTTTTCCTTTTCTTGGCCGTGGCCCTTGGGGATCATCAAAGTAGGTGATGGTCTATATTTGCTATGTGAGTCGGTTTGTGTACTCTGCACAAGTGACACAGTTGCGACAGTTGGGATTGAAATAAAAAGAAACTGATTCTGCCCTTCTTCTTCACTGTTTAGCTCAGATCTCTCTCTCTCTCTCTCTCTCTCTCTCTCTCTCTCTCTCTCTCTCTCTCTCTCTCTCTCTCTCTCTCTCTCTCTCTCTCTCTCTCTCTCTCTCTCTCTCTCTCTCTCTCTCTCTCTCTCTCTCTCTCTCTCTCTCTCTCTCTCTCTCTCTCTCTCTCTCGGATTTGTTGACAGCTGATGAAATATGCCATTTTATTTTCCCTGTCTGAGTAACCTACATACGGTGATTACTAAGTTTTACAGTGTTATTCAAATGCATTTATTTCTATGCAAACAATCATTGCTGTAAAAACTAGATTAATAGTATTGCATTTGTATGATGGGAGGTAGAAGATTATGTAATAACACAGCTGCATTCGCACACTTGTTTTCGACATTTAAGTAAACTAATTATCCAAAGCAAAAACTCTCTCTTTATATTTCAAAGACATTCATAACAGAAACCAGCCATTATAAAGTTAATTATAATTATTCTGGAATGATTCATATGGCAACACATTTTCTCTTGTTTAATTTGCGCAGAGTAAAAGTGCCTAACAGAAACCATACCACATAAACAAGGACTCCTTCCAAGTATATTAATAAGAAAGAATATTGCGACCTCGATAGGGAACTTTATGAGCTACAGTTCAATAATCTGTTAAATTTTCCAATATTAGACTAGTGTTCTCTCCATATTTGACAACATTTTCTGCCTCAAAAGATTTCGTCATCCAAGGTGGTCCGTTATTATTCCTCCTTGTTTGAGCTATCCCTGTTCATCTACATGTTTCTTAATCACTAACAGGCATTTCTGAGTCTGAAATATACACATAATGTTTCCAAAGTATTTCTATGAGAAACACATTTCCACCCTGTCCCGAGTCGTCCATATTTAACAAGGTCATGTTAATAATGTTAATAATGTTTTTATTGCAAATAAAGCTCAGATCCTCAGTTAAATCTAATCTACTAACCCAGCGATGGAAAGTGTCCCCCCTAGTGATTAAAATGACCCACCATGTATGTACCAATTAACGCTAGACAAACAAAGTCCTCCCTTACGTTAAATTTTTAATGGGCAAGTTTTTTTATGTACATATCACTTTCCACCAAGTTTCAAATAAAAAATTGCTTCATGTTTGAGGAGCAAAACCATTATACTGTTCTTAGGTCATGTTAAGGGAAATGCCAGAGATATTCTCAGAGAGAGCACTTGGTTCCTCACAGGACTAAGTCCTCTAGTTGCCCCTCTTTACCCTCCTGTCATACAACCACTGTTTTAAACTCACTGTCCATTAGCCTTTTGTTATACTGCCTGACTGTGTGCCCTTGACTCAACACACTGTCATCGCCTGTCAGGATGGATGAAATACAGTGCTTGTGTTTTCCCAGCACTCTTGATGCTAAAAAATGGATGGACAGTGTCTGGAGCCCTCAGTGTTTGCACGGATGAATAAGAGCTATTCAGTTGCATCATCCTCATTATCACAAATAAAAAGATCTTGTGTGTGGGTATGTGTGTGTGTGTGTGTGACTGAGAGGGTGACTGAGTGTGTAAGTGTGTGTGAGTGAGTGCGTGTGTGACAGAGTGAGTGACTGAGTGAGTAAGTGTGCGTGTGTGTGTGTGTGTGTGCGCGCGTGTGTGTGTGTACTATATATGTGTGTGTGTGCGTGCGTGTGTGTGTGTGGTGCGTGCGTGATTGTGTGCGTGCGTGCATGCATGTGTGTGTGCATGCATGTGTGCGTGCACTTTGAATCTTGCCAAAGTGGTCCTGTCTAGCTCAACTAGTACAACGTGGCACAAAACACTGCCTGGGGTGGTGGTTCCCAATGGGGCAATCCATGATGAAAATGTGTGCACTCAAGGTATTGCTAGGTACCTCAAGGGTCCAAGAAACTGTACATATTTGCATATATAGCTATGCATCATGTGATGAATACAAGTCCGTGTTCTGTGCCTCTGTATTACTGTCAAACACACAGAAACAGAAGCCAACGTTAAGCCACATGTTGAACATGCATCCCTGCCTATTGAACGGATGAGCTTCCTGGCAATCTTTCCCACTGGCCAATCTAAGGCCACAAAGAGGCCTTGGCTACACTGATCACTGCAGAACGACATCCTTCATCTGGATAAGCTTTGGTGGATAATATAAAGCGAAATCTGTAATATCAGGGCTAATATTACATCTTGTTGGGATGACAGGGGCTGCAAGTCAATGCATGGATTATGTAATCAATTAGCAACCCTTTGAACTGAGATTGCGTGATATTGCAAATTTAACTATTAGCCATCTTTCCTTGACTAAGAAGGCACAAGTATTAACTGGGGAATGCTATGAATCTTGAACTTTCCAGTTTCTCTGATTGGTATCTTTTTATTCTAATCATATTAAATCCTCTCAGACAGTACATTTTTTTTGTGGTTTCAACAACCACCCATTTTTGTTTGAGTGAGAGAACGAGACAATTATACCTCTGATACCTGTGACACTATTGAACTAATAGCCAGACCACTTCAAATATGAAATGATCACATCCGGAATGACTCACTCTCTGTTATGTCATGTCCTGCTGTAATATCCTGCTTTGAATGGAAACGTGTCACATTGAGGGGTGACTAGTCACTATTTGTAAGAAACACTTTGCAGGCCATTTATAAAGCTGATTCCCAGTGCTGCAATGGGCTATTTACCAGGTGTCTTGCTGCCGTCTGAAAACCCCTAGCAGATGAAATGTTACTGATGAAACAACCTTATTTCCTTTCGTCTTAGTTTTCTCTGTCATTTATAAAGATATAATGGGACGATCATAGAAACCTAGAAGGAGATAAAAAAAAAAACAGAAAAACAAATCTGTATGTGCATATTAATATATATATATGTATATATATATATATATATATATATATATATATATATATATATATATTAAATGATAACATGAACTCTGGGAGCACTCAAGAGGACCCAGAGAGAGGGGGCTGTATCAAAGGCGGAAATAATTAGGCGCTGAAGAGGAGGCCGGTAGGGACGGGGATAAAACATAAAACAACTCACATGTGAATCCCAAATCATTCCTTTCTTTGCTCTCTGTTGCCTTCTGAAACAATGAGCCTTGAGAGAAAGGAGAGACACAAAAAGAAAGGGATGGTGGAATGGCCGGCGTGTGGCAGGAATGGCAAAAAACACAACACAAAATAGACTCAATGAAAACGGAGAGAAGACATCAACAAACAGAACCAACTGAAATGTAAAACGACAACAAGCACAGGAAAACAGAAATGCGGAAACGTAATTAAAAAAACAAAATGTGGGACACGGAATGTAGCATGAGCAATGAGTCTTAAGAGAGAGCCACTCCCTTTGTAGGACATTTTTCTTCAGCCTGTGATACCGACGGTCCATCCTGTCCCAGAGCTCAGACAGAAGGCTGTGTAAGAGTTCCTCCCCACAGGCAGGGCTACACCGTTAGCTCTGGACAGTGAGTGCTGTGTCACGTATCGAGTGAGTCCACTTACTCGGGGGCAGACAGCGGGTCTGTGACAGAGACGAGGAGCTTTATAATTGAAACGCCCCGGTGTATAATTGATAAAGGCGAAGCCATTCTCGAAAAAAAAAAAAAAATAGGCTCCTTTACCGGCAGACAGTCTCGACAGAGCACAGCACAAACTCCAAAGGCTCGGCCGCACGTGTCAGGGCATTTTGGCAGGGTTAAGAGGGGTGAGGTTTGAACACAACTCAAAGAAATGAAGAAAAGAGTAACATAAAAATGGGAAGACAGAGGGGCTGCACTCCTTTGGGGGGGGGGGGGGGGGTTCGGAGAGATGTTGATGATTTATCCATTTGGTTTCTATTTTTTTCGGTTTGTTGAAGCACGGAGTAATTACATGAACACATATCATGACTTAGTGGCCAGACTTCACAATGTTTTGTCTTTTTGTCTATTTTTCCACCGCGGCTTATTCTTGTTTATTGTGTTATTGTAATGTAGAATATAATAGTCCAAAGTCTTTGCCTTTGTTCGAACAGAAACTACGATGGTTCAATGGATGACACGTGAATGTCTTAGCTAGAATGGAAACACAAACTATGTAGAGGGGCCCTGGGAGTTGAATACTAAAACTTGAACGCAGCCCACTAAAGGAGAAACATGACTAAGTGACTATGACTAAAGAAAAGTGGGGGAAGAAGTAAGCTGATTTATTTGCAAAATGAATAGCTTGAATAAATAATCAAGCACGCAATCGCCAGCGGTGGAATGCGTGTCTTTAATAAAAAATGGGTCCTGTTTTATTACTTCAAAGGATTTGTCTTTGGATGCAACCCTATCAGACATTCCAAACCCTAAACTGGCTTTTTGATGACGTTTTACGTTGTGTGTTGTGTTCAGCTTTTGTGTGAGGTGAAGAGACCACATTTTGTGACAGCGGTTTCCTGACCTAAGAGAGGCCAACTACGGTCTCTAGTTATAACTTTTACCTTTCAAACTTTTTAATACTGGCAAACACCTACAGGGAAGTTTTCTTACTATTTCTGTCACTCAAACCATTGCTCTCTCTCTCTCTGTCTCTCCCCCCCCCTCTCTCTCACACAGGTATGCACGCACGGATCCATGCACACGCACACACACACACACACACACACACACACACACACACACACACACACACACACACACACACACACACACACACACACACAACACACACCACACACACACACAGTCAGTGAAAAGCCATGTTATCTGTAGTGACACTGTGGAGCCCCCAGTCAGTAGGCCCTGATCAATGTGTCATAAAAATGGTTATCAAAAAATAATGAACACAAGCTGGTTTAGTAACACACCGACACACACAGACACACACACACACACACACACACACACACACACACACACACACACACACACACACACACACACACACACACACACACACACACACACACACACACACACACACACACACACACACACACACTAAGGCACTCAGAGATGGGTGAGAGGCAGGTCAATTGGATTTCTCTCACTCACAGGATTTGAGTGGACAAGAAAGCGGGTTCAAAAAGACATAAGTTGGTGGAGAGACATGAAGATCTTTTGAGAGAGAGAGAGAGAGAGAGAGAGAGAGAGAGAGAGAGAGAGAGAGAGAGAGAGAGAGAGAGAGAGAGAGAGAGAGAGAGAGAGAGAGAGAGAGAGAGAGAGAGAGAGAGAGAGAGAGAGAGAGAGAGAGAGAGAGAGAGAGAGATTTTACTGTAGGATGTTTTTTTGAGGCACCGAGAAAAATAGCAGCTTGAAAGACGTAAGAGTCACACATGTTTTCCATGTCACAATGTCTCTTAGATACTAGAACTGTTTATTTCCCTCATCTATCTTCTTTTACAAGCATAATCTAATTCATACTATACAACCAAACTTGTAAAATAACAGCAATGATTAAATGTGCTCATTTATAGTCGTTCTGCTCTTTCGGTCTTATAAAACTTAAATGTGTTTGAAATAAACACCTTTTGTAATAAAACCTAAAATAACAAACCCTCCCTGCAGGTTCCAAATGAGAAAAACTTTCTGCAACACATATTTTCATGTAGGCGTATAAAGTAGACTTACTGTCAGTTAAATTAAAGCTTTAGTTCACAGCTATCTTTGTGCTGTGTAGAAACACAATCTGTGTGTGTGTGTTCCTGTGTGTGTGTGTGCCTGTGTGTGTGTGTGTGTGCCTGTGTGTGTGTGTGTGTGTGCGCGCGTGTGTGCGCGCGCATGCGTGCATGTGTGCATGTCTGTGTGTGTGTGTGTGTGTGTGTGTGTGTGTGTGTGTGTGTGTGTGTGTGTGTGTGTGTGTGTGTGTGTGTGTGTGTGTGTGTGTGTGTGTGTGTGTGTGTGTGTGTGTGTGTGTGTGTGTGTGTGTGTGTGTGTGTGTGTGTGTGTGTGTGTGTGTGTGTGTGTGTGTGTGTGTGTGCATGTGTGCATGTCTGTGTGTGTGTGTGTGTGTGTGTGTGTGTGTGTGTGTGTGTGTGTGTGTGTGTGTGTGTGTGTGTGTGTGTGTGTATGTGCATGCATGCATGTTTACTAAGCCAGCCTTCAAGTGGTCCCGCCTCGCTTCCAGATTGATTGCTTTTTAGGGTCGATCTCCCTTTCTTCTTCCCACACGGTCACCCCCATAGCAAGTTACTGTCACTAACCGCCCGGACCAGCGTAACACCAATGGGTGGGCAGTGGGTGGCAGGTCCCCAATATCCTGGGGGCAACACCTCCCTTCAGTGAACCTTTGTAAGTCACTTCAGAGAATGAGAACTTTAGAGAAGAATAACACAGCTAGTGTTCAGCTCTTGAGCTGCAGCTGGTCCACAAAACAACCCACGCTACATCACAAGGTGTTTCAGTTCAAAAGGTGTTTGTAGCAGTCTGCGCAGCTAGCTCTGTTAAGGCACTGTGTTTTTTAAATGTATTCTATTTTGTGCTGTATTCAGGCCGGGCATTTTATTTGGAAGATCTAGGAGCAACTCTCACAACAGATTTGAGGCATGAAACAGGGCGAAGGGAAAGTAAATAATTCTATACACTCTATAGCTGTATCTCCGTGGAAAGATAACTCGATGATGAAAGCACAAGTGCGAGGCATACTCTAGAATCATATGGGAACACACGTGTGCATACACAAACAAACACGTGTTTGGAAGGACACACAAAGAACACGCATACGCAACACTCGAACAAACACACACAAACACACACACACACACACACACACACATATACACAAACACATAATTCGTTGATTCCTGTTAGTGCTACAGGAAACAGTTGAAACATTAGTGCGGACATAAAACCACATCTCGGCCTTTTAGGGCCAGAAAATCAATCAGAGCAAATGAGCTTAAATCTATACCTCTCTGAATTATACCCTGATCCGTCTGCAATGCATGTGTATGTACACACAATGTACAGCGTGGCACATGCTGTACTGGTGGTAGGCACTACGTGTATTTATTTATGGGGGTTTTGAATACATTTCTGTCAATGCCTGTTACGGAGACCTGGTTTTTCTTAGCAAATTATGCTTCATGGAATTATGTATATGCAGTATTAAAGGTTGGGTATGGGATTTGCGAAACGCCAGCAGATTTTGAAAATACACAACTGAATGGTCCTACCCCCTCTCCTTTAACGCTGACTCTGACTCCACCCATTCATGTACATGGAAGCGCAATCATGCACGAGCGCGAACACAGATGCGCAAGAGCGAGCCAGGGTTGAAGTTTAGGGTTGTCTTCTAAGTGCTAGGTCCAAATGTGGATTAGCTAGTTAGCTAGCTCCAGTAGCTACCGCAGGATAACAACAGAAGCTTGTTCTGGGTCACGAGCTTTGAGTACGTGCACGAAGGAGTCACGCGCGGGGGGAGGGGGAGGGGGAGTGCAGTACGACCGTTTGATTGACGTACTTACTGTCCAATGCCACTCGGTGGTTCTGGAAATCATTGGCTGGAGTTTTTCGAGCCCTGCCCATTCCACAGATGATTGACTTAATTTTCATGTAAGTACTTCTAACTTAGTGTCTGTAAGTGGGTTATGATAAGGATTTCAAGTAATTTTGCAAAAATGGCCAAAAAAGAGAATTCCATACCCAACCTTTAATTAAGTGAAATATCCTAAGGCAGAACCTTTGACCTTGTTTGATGGATATTATACATGATATGCATACATGTTCAACTCTTTTAAATTGACAAATAATCCCGCTGCGGGATTAGTAAAGGATTAGTTTGTTTTATCTTGACAGGTGATGGACTGGCCCTCCGGAATCAAACCTGAAACAACAAATATTAAAGGTTGGGTATGGGATTTGCGAAACGCCAGCAAATTTTGAAAATACACAACTCAAATGGTCCTACCCCCTCTCCTTCAACGCTGACTCTGACTCCATCCATTCCAAGTACATGGACGCGCAATCATGCACGAGCGCGAACACAGATGCGCGAGAGCGAGCCAGGCTAGGTTGGAGTTTAGGGTTGTCTTCTTGTGCTAGGTCCAAATGTGGATTAGCTAGTTAGCAAGCTCCAGTAGCTACTGCAGGATAACAACAAACAGAAGCTTGCTCTGGGTCACGAGCTTTGAGTACGTGCACGAAGGGGTCACGCGTGGGGAGCGAGGGAGGGGGAGTGCAGTACGACCGTTTGATTGACGTACTTAATGTCCAATGCCACTCGGTGGTTCTGGAAATCAGAGTTTTTCGAGCCCTGCCCGTTCCACAGATGATTGACTTATTTAATTTTCATGTCAGTACTTCTAACTCAGTGGCTGTAAGTAGGTTATGTTAAGGATTTCAAATAATTTTGCAAAAATGGCCAAAAAAGTGAATTCCATACCCAACCTTTAAGTGGTGATCTCATGGATCAAGACCCTCTTTTGCATGGCTATTTAATATAGGTTATTGTCATGATTTGTGTATAGTTGTGTATAATTATATAATGACAGTTTCATATGTCTTATATATTGTTTGAACATACCTTTCTTGAAGAAACGTTGAGAACTTTTACTTGAATGTAAATATTTGTTATTTTGTAGGCAACATGGCAGTTTATAATATTTATTCGGAGGTGACTTAATATAACATGTGTGGTTTTATACTACCCTGAGTAAGTGGTTTACTCCCGCGAATCAGAATGGGCAGGGGATATAAATGATAGCAGCCATTTATTCAGTGGTTGGACTGGTCCATTTAAGTTCAGGCCGTGTGAAGGTTGTTTTTGGGAAATGCCAGCCGCATTATCTGACCAGCCAACATTGTCCGGTTTGCAATTGAGTGAAATAATGGCTAAGTTGCTCTCATTCGTATACAACTGTACAAAAGGTTCTTTTTTTGTTTAGTTGGAGTGCAGTGTGTTTTAAAATATTTCTATCTTTTTGACCACACACAGGCAGACACACACAAACAGATAGAGTTGCCTCAACCATGGGAAGAAATACAGATACAATTTGCACCATAATTGCCTCATTTTCCATGTGGGTTTGGAAGAGTACCCCCTTGTATTTGTACATTTTCATTGGTTTTCAAAAATAAACACACACACACACACACACACGCGCGCGCACACACACAGACACAGACACATACAAGCCCAGATCATTACTCAGTATCCTTTGGGACAGGGGATGTTTGATTTGCACAAGATAAATAACCGTTGACAGAAAGGAACGAAGAAGGAAATAACTAAACAGATAACCGCACTTTAGGTACCACAGAGATTGTGGCATGAGGTAGAAACGGTTACATCCAATTTGTTCACAGCAGAACAAGGGAGGTATAGGAAAGGAGAAAGAGAGAGACAGAGCGAAAGCGAGAGAGACGGAGAGGGAAGGAGAGAGAGAAAGAGGGAGAGGAAGAGAGAGAGGGAGGGAGGGAGCGAGAGAGAGGGAGAGCCAGAAGGAGGGGGGGAGAGAGAGAGAGAGAGAGAGAGAGAGAGAGAGAGAGAGAGAGAGAGAGAGAGAGAGAGAGAGAGAGAGAGAGAGAGAGAGAGAGAGAGAGAGAGAGAGAGAGAGAGAGAGAGAGAGAGAGAGAGAGAGAGAGAGAGAGAGAGAGAGAGAGAGAGAGAGAGATAGAAACCAGCAAGGGAAGAAAAGTAAATCCAGGACTTCTTGCCCAAACCCCAACATAATCAGTAGCTAATGTTATCAGTGGACTTGTCATCGACAATGTCTTGACGTTGATATCGATCATGTTTGTAGTTATCTGTTGTCTGGATTGATTGTTGTTCCCTCAAGTGAGAATAAATGTAAAATGGACTACATTTTGTCGTTTTTTCAGAATTCTTATTGACACACACACACACACACACACACACACACACACACACACACACACACACACACACACACACACACACACACACACACACACACACACACACACACACACACACACACACACACACACACAAACCCCTAGCCAAAAGCGATGGGCTGCCAAAATGTAATTCATGAGCAGGCTGGGAGACTTGAGTGTCTCGCTTTCTTTCCCCTTCTGCAGATTAAATTATCATGAATGTTTACTTGTTCAGCTTTACCCTACAATGGTAGAGTAACATTTGGAAATGAAACTCGTCTTTTAAATTACAATTTCACAATATTGGTGGTGTGGGTCATGTGGCTCAAATAGCAAAGTGATTGTCCAAATTAAATCACATTGTGAAGCCCGCTTTCACAAATTTTCTTTCCTTCAATAACATCCCAATGTATTTCTGAGCGGGACCCCTGATGGTTAGACCCACCTCCGTAGAGAAGTGGCTCTGTCCCTGTTGTTGATGAAAGACACACACACACACACACACACACACACACACACACACACACACACACACACACACACACACACACACACACACACACACACACACACACACACACACACACACACACACACACACACATACACACACACACACTCACTTTGCATGCAGAGTCCGTCGGTGCAGTTCTGTGACTGGAGCACCAGGCCGTCACAGTCCCTCCCTCCGTTCTTGGGGGCTGGGTTGTTGCACTCCCTCCTCCTCCACTGGGTGCACTCTGTCCCACAGGCCGACCACTTACTCCAGTCAGTCCACACACCGTCCACTAGAGACGCATGGCATGGTATGGCACGCGCAGGCACACACACACACACACACACACACACACACACACACACGGTCACACATCATCATCCACGCACACACACAAACACACAGTTACACATCATCATACACTCAAACTCACAAACACATCATTCACGAACACGCACGCACGC
>OLKM01003018.1:0-16676 GCA_900291075.1 Melanogrammus aeglefinus | reverse complement strand
CACAACACATACAACACCACACAAAACCACACACCACACACACACAACAACAGGCCAACACACACACACACACACCACACACAACACACACACACACACACACAGACACCAACACACACAACACACACACACACACCACCCACCCCCCACACACAACACACCTAAACGATGGCGTGGCAGTGCCGTGCTCCTCGTCTTGGCACGTGTTCTTGCCACGCACGTTGTAGTTTGGCCGGTGTCAGGGACGCACCGCTGCTTGATGAGTCGGTTGTCATAGGTCGATAGGTGATGTGAAGTTCCGGGTCTTACGCAGGGGCGATTCTCTTCGTTCTTCAGCCACTCCACCTGAACAATGGGGAGAACCGGACTCGTGAGCGGGAGGACGATGAAGGTTCAGGTTCAGTTATACGTTAGTGTTATTTCACGTGGAACACATGCAGCGTTGGTCCTGCGAGGTTGCGATAAATGTCTGTAGTGCCGAGGTCGGTGGGGGCGTGGCCCTGTCTGTGGTGGAGAGATAGGCGAGGGCCTGGCTATGTCTGTGAGGGTTAGATAGGAGGGGGCGTGGCCCTGTCTGTAGATGAGAGATAAGAGGGGGCGTGGCCTTAGGAGCAGGCGATCGTAGAAGTTTATTCAATTACTAATCCATGTTCCTATTTGCCAGCAGGGGTAGCGGCCGGAAAGGCGGACAACAACTTGGCAAGAAGAAGACGCTTGACGACAGACTTTTGAGTTTGATTTACACCACAATAAAAGAGGTTTGCAGCACCGCAATAAAAGATGCCCTGCTGTTGTATCTTTACTGATATTTTGTACCCAGTGCCCACTCTCTCCTTTACAACCCAGTATGATTTGATACTGCCGGGTTGTAGGAGAAGGACCACAACACACCTCTATGCTGGCCTCCATTACAGTGCTTTTGAAATAAGTTAGCAGAGTAGTATCCACAGTGTTGTGTGTAGCGTACGAACACACCACCGATTTTCCTGAACAACAATACCACTCTCTCCTGTAGTCTGGTTTAATTCACTGGTGGTGGGATGGGGAAGGGGGGGGGGGGCTGGGTTAGTTGAGAGAGAAAAGCGTTTGAATGTGATTTTTGTAACGGTCCACTTGAGCAGGTTAGGAACACGAGAAGAGGATTTAGTTTTGAGTGTGGTGGTAATCTTGTTTTTCCAACCCTCTCCATCACAGGGCGGTTGGGTTATTACATGAAAAAAGGGTTGCCATTATAATCTTGTTTACAAAGAAATCCACAAAGAAAAGACACAAAAAACACAACTGCACTTATTTACTTGAAGGGTAATATGATTGGGATATTTTATTCAAGATTGTAAGGCAATAAAAGTATTTGGCCATTTCGATAAAATGTGTTCTGTATAATTTTATTCTATTTATGTTGCTTATTTTGACATTGTGCCGTGATACATAAAAAAAAAAAGATGGACTGAGAGAGGCTTAAGAAGGCTCTACAGCTACTTTATAAGTGAAGTACGATTATTTTGTTTTGTTTGACATTTCATCAAAAGTTGTGAATTCACAATGGCTTCATTGTGTTTGGAAAGCAGCAACTGTTAGCCAAGTGATTCAAAATGGCCACTTTGACAGCAAGTCAGATATTTTTATTAAGCTGTGTAAATAAAGGTGAATGCCAGAAAAAAAACAAGATATTGAATTCTCAACAGTGTTGTGCACAAAGGGGTAAGCAGTTGGAAATCTAGGGAACAAAAATGCATATGCCTTGGTGAAGGGTAAGGCAGGGGCTTTTCCATTTACGAGGCTAATCACATTTCCTGTGTGCCATATTTACTGGTCTGAACCCTCATAAATTCTACCAGTCCACAGTTTAACAGCAAGCACATAAATGTCTGCACCACGGTGTTTAATTCACCTTGTTTAATGTCATCTCCCCCTCCCATTAGGAAATGGGAATCTCAGATGTGGAAATGATGGAATCTGGTGTTATTTTTAAGTTAACTGCCACTGCGACTTTTCCAAGCATTTTCTTTCTCTCCCTCAGTACTCTCTCTCTGCAATTCAATCTCTTTTTTTATTTGTACTTTTGGAACTGTGTGCGTTTTTGTATCCATGTGCATTTGTGTGTTAGTGTGTTATTTGTGTGCGCATGTGTGTAAGCGTGTGTGCCTGCGCATGTGTGTGCGTCTTCATGTCCTTGTGTGTCTGGCTTACTGTAACCGATTTCCTGCTGCTCGTCTCTCTGCTGACTCCTGAACTCTTGGAGTTTCAGCAGTGCTCAATCGTGTTTTCCTATAGGAGTCTCTGACTACAGAGCCCACCCGTGGCTCAGTGTTCTTAACTTTTCAGAGTCACACGGCCTGACCTTCTGTCTCTTTTCCAAAAGAAAAGCCGAAACCAGGAAAACTATTTCAAAGTAAAGGCATAAGCCTTTGTGCAATGCAACCTATCCAGGAAAACATCTTTGTTTGTTGACTGAGTTTGATGCTGTTTGATGAACGGAATCAATGTTGTTTTAGTTCAGCAGTGTTTTACATATTGTTTGCCGTGAAAACAAGTTGAACACTTTCTCCCTGTAGTCTCCTGGTAACACAGCGACCGACCCAGTTGTAAAAATACGAAATAAATTGATGGCTGTATCCTATATAAATACATAGAGAAGATGCAATGCAACATAATGGCCTGCTGTTATTTACACTATCCCAGGGTAGCGGAGAAGATCATAGATCGGCCAGACACTCGCCCCTGTAATCGACTACAATCACAGGCCTGGGGAACATTTGCTATTTTAATACCATTCACAATGACCCGTGTGCAACCCAATAAATACACCGTGGTCGACAGCCTTCATGCAATGGAGATCATGGCTCCGGGAAAAGTAAACCACTAAACAACCAAAATATGTCATGAAAATAAAAACGCAACTTCACTGCTGGAATATAGGGAGAATGCCTTGTGTAGGGTTATGTGTCCTACACTATGAGCCACCACACTGTGGAGAAGCCTGAAGGGACACCTTATGGGTTCTGCTGGCTTCAGACAAAGAGACCTCATGTGGTGTCCCCGCTTCCACTGCCAGCGCATCATTAGACATAGCTGTGTGTGTGTGTGTGTGCGTGTGCGTGTGCGTGTGTGTGTGTGTGTGTGTGTGTGTGTGTGTGTGTGTGTGTGTGTGTGTGTGTGTGTGTGTGTGTGTGTGTGGTTGGCACGGGACCCTGGGTTCAAGCCAACAGCCAACCAGAGAACAAGTCAGATTTGGTTGTTCCAACCTCTCTACTACATCCCCTGCTTTTCTACTCGTGTACACACAAACGCACACATGCAGGCACGCACGCACACACACACACACACACACACACACACACACACACACACACACACACACACACACACACACACACACACACACACACACACACACACACACACACACACACACACACACACACACACACACACACACACACTTTAGTGGAAATAGTGTGGGCAGTGTTCCCATGACCTACAGCTTGTGAGTATGTTTGTCAAATACTGGAGGCTGACGGTGGGCAGTGTTAGTAGAGTAATACCAACAAAGTAAACAGGTAAAGTACCCAGAACCCAAACCAACACATCTATAAGGCGCAGCTGAGAATGTGCCTGTTTGTTCCTCATGGTGGCTACATCGAGAGTGTGACGTACAAATCACACAGCACACTGAAACAGGAGTCTCTTTGTGTTAAAGAAACAAATGCTACATGGTTAATGAGGGACACACATGTTCTCTTCTGAGGTGTTGCGACAAAAGCACAATGGAATGGAAACCTTGGGTTTAACATGACGCAGGATCCAACGGCCAACCACACGCCAAAGAAAAGGATCGAATTCTCAGACTCTCGGAATATTGTCAATGACAACAGCTATACATAGCACTTCAAGATATTAGACATCTCATATCTGTGATTCATATTTTCAACGTTAATTCATTATAATAAGTATGATCGTTGCTATGTTATAATTAATATTGTTATTAACAATGAGGATAGATCTAAACTTTATAGGGGATGTTTGTAGTCGCCATTTAATTAATGGGATTAGTAGTATAAAACTAATATTGTGTGTTATCAGTGCAGCCCTATGATGATATGATGGCTCTTATGATGAGTTTTAACTAATTATGGGACATAACATCTCAGACAGGATGACGCAATGGTGTGCAAACATTCCGAAGTAGACCAAGAATGGCTTATTAACACACTTTATATCCATTTATATGACATGTGTGTGTGTGTACACACACACACACACACACACACACACACACACACACACACACACCAGATGACACTACACACTTTATATCCATTTATATGACATGTGTGTGTGTGTACACACACACACACACACACACACACACACACACACACACACACACAGCCAGATGTGCCTGGTGTATTATGGTTATTATTGAGTCTAGTACTGTCAGCTAGAGACCCATCTCCATAATTGGATAACTAGTTCCTATTAGCGAGCGCACACATTCTCTCCAGAACGTGAGTACACACACGTAAATATGTACGCATCTGCTCCGGTATATTTGCGGGGGATAGATATATCATTCGGTAAAGGGTGAGAATTGATATGTTTATAAAACGCTTACACTAAAAAGTCGGAGAAACCAAAAAAAAATTAAAACATTCAATAAATAAAGAAAGTGAAGGCGGGAACAGAGAACTAGTGAACACACAACCATGCATGGAAACCACACACCCAGAAGGAGCACATGTGTGTGTCTCCCTTCACTGTGCCTGGCTTCCTGCTACCAATTGACACGGCTGGATATCTGATGTACGATATGATGCCTCTGACAAATGTGTAAGCAAATGTCTGGTCTGCAACTGCCCCCCCCCCCCGCCCCATGTCCGCCCCCCAATGTGTCTCTAAGTAGAATGGTAATCAAGCTTTTCATTAGCACAGTAACAAAGCCCATTACCGGCTAATCAACCATCTTCAAACCCATTGGACGAAAACTAATAGAAAATTAATCCAACAGTGCACATGAACAAAGTAGACATTGTGGGTGTTATCGTATGTTTATTTTGCGTGCGTGTGTGTTTGATTGTATGCGTGTGTGTGTGTGTGTGTGTGTGTGTGTGTGTGTGTGTGTGTGTGTGTGTGTGTGTGTAGATGAGTGATGTGTCATTGTGGGTGTTATCGTATGTTTATTTTGCGTGCGTGTGTGTTTGATTGTATGCGTGTGTGTGTGTGTGTATGAGTGTCTGTGTGTGTGTGTGTGTTTGCGTGTATCTAATTTAGATAATACATTCATCCCATCAGAAGGAGCAAAAACGATTTATGAATCACTGAGCATCATGGCAACCGTGAATAATATGAAGTTAAAGCGATGTGCTGGTGATGTACCACGTACACATGTCACACAAATATCAGCTCATGTCAATCAGAACGTACCTTTGTCTTCGATATGACGTCAGATATCAAAACCGGATGGAAAAAAAAAGATTAGAATGAGAGTAATCCTCATTCTCTGCAATAGTCGACAAATGGATTGAGATTAATTGACATGTCTTTTGATTTGTGTTATTTTCTTCTTGGTTCATTATATAATACAACAACTGGAACGAGTCCAAAATAATTAATAACTCGACTATTTGAGGCGTGTGTCTTGTTAACGTTTGTTCGGTTTTGTAGTAGATTTTCAGTCCACATCAGACAGCGACATATCAAGTCACGTTTTACATTTCATTTCATCAGCAAGCGCTGAAAACATGAAACCGGCTTTCGGTCTGACTCCATCTCTAAATACGGCCACGCTACAACCGCGAGCGGCAAGAAAGCCGAGGCTTTTCATTGATCCAATCAGACGCCCATTGGCCATCGATAGCCGACGCCGTTTTAAAGTCTTAATTGGCCATATGTCGCTCCGTCTCCGTGCCTCTCACCCCACCAAGGGAGCTGATTAGGCCCACATTCCTCCTCCTGGCCACTGATGCTGGGTGGAGGGGGGGGTGGTGCTGGTGGTGGTGGGGAGATGAGTGGTAGGAAAAGGAGGAGGCTGGATCCCCTCTCTCCACCACAACCACCAACACCACCTCCCCCAGCACCAACACCACCTCCCCCAGCACCAACACCACCTCCCCTCCACCACCAACACCACCTCCCCCACTACCAACACCACCTCCCCTCCACCACCAACACCACCTCCCCCACTACCAACACCACCTCCACCACAACCACCAACACCACCTCCCCCAGCACCAACACCACCTCCCCTCCACCACCAACACCACCTCCCCCACCACCAACACCACCTCCCCTCCACCACCAACACCACCTCCTCCACTACCAGCACCACCTCCCCTCCACCACCAACACCACCTTCCCTCCACCACCAATACCACCTCCCCCACTACCAACACCACCTCCCCCACATTCAACACCACCTCCACCACAACCACCAACACCACCTCCCCCAGCACCAACACCACCTCCCCTCCACCACCAACACCACCTCCCCTCCACCACCAACACCACCTCCCCCACTATCAACACCACCTCCACCACAACCACCAACACCACCTCCCCCAGCACCAACACCACCTCCCCTCCACCACCAACACCACCTCCCCTCCACCACCAACACCACCTCCCCCACAACCAACAACACCTCCTCCACTACCAACACCACCTCCCCCACTACCAACACTACCTCCCCTCCACCACCAACACCACCTCCCTTACTACCAACACCACCTCCCCTCCACCACCAACACCACCACCACCACAACTGCCAAGACTGGGCAGATTGCATGGGGTTAATTCAAGGTCACACCATGCATGTATGTATATCTAACGCGGGTGGGGTGGGGATGAGGGGGTGGGTGGACGTGTGTGTGTGTGGCGAGGGTGCGAAAAGGGAGTGAATGCATGTGTGGGTACACATCATTGTGTGTGGATGTGTGTGTGTGTCTGTGTGTGTGTGCGTGTGTGTCTGGGTGTGTGTGTGTGTGTGTATGTGTGCGTGCTATCTTGGGATTTCAGCGATTCAGACAGCTTAATTAACTTGATGCAGGCAAGTGACATTAGGGCCCAATTATAGCACCTGACCACACTGACACAACTGGGTCATCAGTGAGACTGGCCCTCTATTATTACACTCACACACATACAGAATGGATGACTACCCATTGCAGGTGTTTTAAAAGGCATTTCCTTTTTAAGCTTTAAAAACATTTCACAATGATCTAAAGTAGTATCATATATTCTTATGAACCATTACATGGTCGTTAGCACATCAAGAGTGTAAAATGAACATTTTGACAGGCCGCAAATTGAACGGTGCCTGGACGCTCTTTGATGTTATACAACGCACTGATGAAACTTTTGCCCAGAGAGGAATGCAGCCTCTGCTTGGTAAGGAAGGTAGTACACTTTTATGCCTCGTTAACATACGTTGAGCCTTCAAGAAGAAGCCGGAAAGTAGAAATGAAAAGAGGAGCAGAGAGCCAAAGGTGAAGCTTCAAAGTATCTTGTGTTGAGAGCGCTTTTAATAATCAGAGTTCAGACGTGCACAGTGTGTCACGCAGGAATTGGCTTGGTGGATATTTTTTCACGGCGGAAATGATAAAATAAGCGAAAATAATTGGAATATTAGGACGAAGCTGGAGCAAATATTTGTTGTAGAGGTGTCACAACATCAGCGTCTTTTAAACCAATCAAAGACACGCACACTTCATAATAATTCATAATAATATGATAATGATAATCCTGGATGATATCTGCTCTCCTATCCCGACTCCATCCTCACGTCTGGGGTATGTACACGAATACTCGAGGTAGTACATTTTACAGCAGAAGTGCATTCCCTTCACATTAAGGAACAGGTCCATTGCTGCATAGTATCACCAGTGATCTCCTCTGTAAACAGATGGGGGAGGGAGTGCTAGGAGTCACTAGGTAACCCATCAGCACCACTGCGTATCAATACTTTAGTGTACTGTGTATACATACTTTAGGACGTACTAGCATGCCATGCTGGGCAGGAGACAACAAAGGAGTCCCTGAAGTGGGCCGTGGCGATGAGACACCACAGAGAACTCTCCAGGGGTGTCCCACACAGGCAAAATTGGGACGCACAGGAGGACACCACGCCAGGACAGCTATTTATAACCCCGCACCCCACGCCACGGTTTTTCTGGGTACACAGGAAAAGCCGCGGTTGACGTTGGAGAGAGTGGGTAGTGATTGGCAGGTATGATCCAAAATGTGTCGTTTGATTGAAGCATGCGGCAACATTTCCATGGTGAGGGATTTATGTTGTGCCATTTGGTGGGATTCTAAAGAGTCTGAGGAATTCAAAATGCTTGGCGACGCTTGTGTGTGCGTTGGAGGGCTGGGTGTTGTGTGTGTGTGTGTGTGTGTGTGTGTGTGTGTGTGTGTGTGTGTGTGTGTGTGTGTGTGTGTGTGTGTGTGTGTGTGTGTGTGTGTGTGTGTGTGTGTGTGTGTGTGTGTGTGTGTGTGTGTGTGTGTGTGTGTGTGTGTGTGTGTGTGTGTGTGTGTGTGTGTGTGTGGTGTGTGTGTTTGTTTGTTTCAGTGATAGGCTTCCAGAAAAAGGCTGAAGAACATAAAATGGAGGATATTCTGCAGCAAGGAGACGCTGAAATTGAAAAATATATACAGTTGCAATAGTATGAGAGGAGAGGAGAGAGGAGAGAGGAGATGACAGAGGAAGACGAGAAGAAGAAAGAAAAGGAGAGGAAAGAGGGGAGCAGAGGAGAGAGGTTAGTAACTGGAAATAAATGAGGTCATGTGCTGCTGAGCGAAGTCTGCATCCTCGAAACACACACACACACACACACACACACACACACACACACACACACACACACACACACACACACACACACACACACACACACACACACACACACACACACACACACACACACACACACACACACACACACACACACACACACACACACACACACACACACACACACACACACACACACACACACACACTTATATGTACACGCACACACAAACACACCATTACCTTTGAGACCGAACACAGGTGCAAATGCCTCACAGTGATCTATTAGACTCCCCCACCCATGTCACCCCCCCCCCAATCTGCTCAGACAGAGAGGCAGGGGGAGGGAGGAGGGAGGGAGGGAGGGAGAGAGAGGCATGGGATGCAGTGAAGGCCACGGTCAGAGCTGAATTTGTTCTTGTTCGCAGGTGCAGCACTTAGCCTACTCCAACACACACACACACACACACACACACACAACACACCACACACACACACACACACACACACACACACACACCACACACACACACACACACACACACACACCTACACACGCACACACCAACACCCCACACTACACAGCCACACACACACACACATGCACACACACACACACACACAACACACCACACACCACACACACACACACACACACACACACACACACACACACACACACACACACACACACACACACACACACACACACACACACACACACACACACACAGCTTAAAACCTATGCAGAAACCTTAAGCAGGTACAACATAGACAAAGGAACAATGGAAGTGGAGGAATACAAGGGGGACAAAGAGAGGGAATGCTGAGGGCGAAATAGATGTATTATTCCCTGCATCTCATTTGCATTTTTCCACATTCTGTCAACAATTAGGAGGACAAGGATAGTGTGAGGTGCAGGGGGGGCTGTCAGAGATATATGGGGGCGATGTTGCAGGACTGCGGTGAACTCGAACACATGGGAAAGCATAATGTAGGTGGAAGAAAATACACATTGGGGACCTAGCCAAGGAAAGGCAGTGGTGGAGATTGAAAAAAAAAAATGCAAAGGAAGGTAGGAAAGAGAAAAGTGAGGCAGGGAATATTTGTCATACGCGATGTGTCAGGACTCCAGCTGTGTGTGAGCTTGGTTGGATATGACATGTTTTTTTGCCCCCTCACATTTTTCAATCACTGTCAATCTTTTCACTTGCATACATCCATTCGCATCATCAATTTGATGTTGATGATTCATGCCCGGGAAATCGGCCCAGGCTGTGAAGTCAATGAAGTATTATGGAGAGTATTAGTGAAATATTTTTAAAATGTATTACTCTGTTATAGGACACAATTATTCCCCTGTGTAAGGAATGTCTTCAAGAGTTCCTCTGGCACCAATGACCCAATGAATACCCATTTGAATTTGAACATTTGGCCTGCCCCCTCTTCCTTTTGAGGTTTAGTCTTAATGCTCCTCTCAAACTTTAAAGGGCCAGGTTATGGCCATAATGGACTGCTGCTTTTGCTGAGGGCACCAAAAATTGGTGGATGGGCATGAGGGGGACGAGGAGGAGTTATAAAAGGGAAGAGTGCCAGTGGTGGAGAATGGAGTGGCCTTGGATAAAAGCAGTGAAAGGGGAACGAGATTGGAGGAAGAAAGACAAGAAGTGGCCGAGTTTGAAGGTTTGAATTTGACGTGAACTTCTATTGAGGCTGCAACAACTGTCCACTATTTTCCGCCGAAATGTTCAATAGAGTAAGATGCCCCAGTGAAAAAGGCTAAGCTATGGAAATGTTTCGTCTTGCATTCGATTGAGTTGGGGAATATAAAAAAAAAACATTCATTGTCATGCTAGGAATTGGGGAAAAGGGTGAATATTTAAGGATTGTCAAATGTTTACATTTAAAATGCATACAGTGCTGCCTAGTTTATGCCTCTGGTTTGATCATGGACACTGTGAAGCAAGAGAGAGAGAGAGAGAGAGAGAGAGAGAGAGAGAGAGAGAGAGAGAGAGAGAGAGAGAGAGATGGAGATGAGAAGCAAGAGAGGAGAGAGAGAGAGAGAGAGAGAGAGAGAGAGAGAGAGAGAGAGAGAGAGATTACTTGCACAGAAATAAACGTATATGAATAACACTGGATCTAGTTTAGTAGTAAAACTTAGTAATCACAGTATGTAGGTTCCTTAGACGGGAAAATAACATGCATGTTTCAGCTGTCAACAAATCGAGAGAGAGCGAGAGCGAGAGAGAGAGAGAGAGAGAGAGAGAGAGAGAGAGAGAGAGAGAGCGAGAGAGAGAGAGAGAGAGAGAGAGAGAGAGAGAGACGCTGCTTTAAAATGTAAGGGCGAGACAATTGGGTCTGAAGTCCTGGTGTAAAAAGGTCAGCCATACAGCAGATGTACGAGGTGCGGAAACGATGACAGAGGAGCCATGAGAAGAGGGAAGCCGAGAATAACGAGGAGCCATATTGGAATCTAGGAAACGAAGAAACAAGGATTGAATGAAATACAGGGTGGGCGTGATGCTGGGACATAGAACTGGGACGAAAACAAACAACACAGCAAACGGGAAAAAATTAGCAGAACGCAAATGAAATCACATACAGACACAGTGGGAGAGCTGTGGGGGCTGCTGAACGATGCATGCTGGGAAAATTGGCTCAGGCGGCTGTGAACGACGGATGGCAGAACCCCGAAGCTGAGTGTTTTGGGGGTGTGCTGGATGCCCACCGCGTGGAATAACAGGCAAGTCTCCTCAGTGACCCTGGCATTTCTGAGGAGACATCCCCCCCCCCATCCCTAGACACGCAATGACCCAGGAACAGCGTGAGACATCGCTGAATCAACACTGCCGTAATACTGCAGGGAACCGGCCCGCTCTGGAAAGTGCGACACTACAATGGCAAGAGAAGGGGCTCTCTCAAATGTACTCGAGTACATTTGGTACATTTAGATGAGCTCCTGACAGGACAACTCCAGTGGGTGGGAAGGATGCTATTACTTTAAATGCACGGAAAAGGGGAGGAATGAGGATGTGATGTAAATGTAGCATATGAGCGCCACAGGTACAACAGCCAAACCCCATGCTGTTAAAGTTTAACAGCAGCAAACAAGCGAGGGAATATTTGGGAGAGAATGTTCACTTCACGCATGTGGTTGTGTCTGTGTGTGTGTGTGTTGTGAAAGAGAGTCTGTGGTGTGTTACGTCTAAGCTGTGGGATTGTGTGGTGTAGGAGTGTTGATATGGCACTTCATAACGATATCATCACTTCATAAAGCGGAGCGGAGAAGGAGTCGAGGCAGAGCCGGGGCTGATTGGGGGCAGACAAATCCGCTTTTATTGACTTACTCTAATGCTCTTCTAGTGGTTTTTGAAAATCTGCCCACACCCACCAATAAGATCAGCCTCACTTTATTTAGCAGGGTCAGTTGTTGACAGTTTGTTAAAGACAAGGGCAGGCTTTATGTGGAGGGGGCTGGGGTTAGGACCCAGATATTCGGTGCAATTTGGAGAGGTTTATGACCTCATTTCCCGTCTCTCTCCGCGAGAGCTGGTGAGGAAGCATATTAAATCTAGTTGATTAGATGGAGCGAGACTGGAAGAGGAGTAAGGGGTCACTGAAACCAGGGACTGCGTAACCTTTGGAATGTCGTTTGTTGTATGGGCACAGACATGTTTCAAAGGACCTTGAGGGTGTGTTCCATCAAACCAGGCTAAAGGCAAAGCCGGGCGCTTATTTTCATTAAGCCTGGCTACTTCAAGCTAGAGATTGCATTCCCATTCAACGTGACTATAAAGGGAATCTCCGCTAAGTAACCCATGGCAATATTTATCCGACCAACACTAACCTGGTCAGTACCAGGCTAACTGCCAGGCTTACTTTACTCAGTGTTTCAAGGAGAAGTCAATCTGTTCGAAAACAAGTGTGCCATCATTCAGATGGTCCCGCCAGCGTCTAGTCTCTCGATTTTGTCATAAATATTACATACAGTATACGATGTACAAATAGCCTATATTTTCCACTAAGGGTCTAAGATTAATGATGTATCAAATAAAATAATAAAATGAATTGCTATATTTTGTTATTCAGGATATTTTCCCAACACATTTTTAGCCAAATATATGTATTGGATACAAATCATGAACCAGCAGTTGGGTTAGTGGTCTAGCATTAGCCCTGTAGTACGGGCAACCTGAGTTTGTGTTCTGAGTGCGTCATTGAATTTTTGGCGGTGGCTTATTTTTGTAATTCCCTTTATATCAGAAAATTAGGCCTAACAATTGACTTTTTATATAATAAATGTGTCTTACAATATCCCTAGAATCCAAATCGAACTTGCAAAAACCCATGCTAAAGTTAATAGTAATAATAATGTTACTGATAGTGAGACCTTTGTCACTATGTCGCCAAAGACAACTGCTGCATGGGAAATTGTCAGCCACAACTTCAATTTCCATTTAGGTGAGTTTCTCCGCCAGGGCAGTCGAGACCACCTTCTGTTGAGATAATATACTTATCTGTTGCGATTCAATACTTTTAGTTTCCATTTCCAGAAATGGAAACTAAAACGAATGAATAGTTCTTTGATTGCTGCAGTAATATCCTACCTTAAAATTACTAAATGGGTGGGGTATTGAACCCGCGGGCGACCATGTCGCAAGGACGACACATTACCTCAAGACTATCTCCCCTGATGGCGAGTCTAAGCCAATATTAAAAAATATATATATATATATATATACAGTATATATATATACAGTATATATATATATATATAGTATATATATATAATATATATATATATATATATATATATATATATATATATATATGGGAGGTGTTCCAGGCACGACCAGTGGGAAGGAGACCTCGGGGAAGATCCAGGACTAGGTGGAGAGATTATATCTCAACACTGGCCTGGGAATGCCTCGGGATCCCCCCGTCAGAGCTGGTCAATGTGGCTCGGGAAAGGGAAGTCTGGGGCCCCCTGCTTGAGCTGCTGCCCCTGCGACCCGACCCCGGGTAAGCGGATGACGATGAGATGAGATGAGATATATATATATATATATATATTTATATATTTTTGTTACGCTTAATACTACTTATGCATTCAAAATATTGGTGATTTTATTGCCAGTGTGGCCTCCCTGTTTTCATTAATAGTTACGGTGTTCCCCTTTTGAGTTATTATATGCTAGTTGTACTCCTCATAGACCTCCACAAGCAGCTTCTGTTCGCCTCTGGACAATATCCTGCTCAGTCCTTTTCGGACATTTGATCCATGAGTCGACATTCACGATTCTGGGCTGGTTACACATCTCGTGAGTGCACTTAATCCACATTAACATAAGCCTGGCTTGAACTAGCCTGAGCAAGGCGCGGCTGAACTGGGTTGATGGAATGGCTTTAGCCTCAAGTGGAAGTTGGCGTTAGTTCTAACAAGGCTTAATCAACGGAAGCGTCGCTTTCGTTAGCGGCTTTTAGTGGAATTCCCCTCTGAGAAATGTTTGTCATTTGTAAACGATGGTGTGCATTTACAGAAGATAGCTATTAGATGGACTGTCGAAGGCTATGGCAGTGAAATAGCGACACTAACAATTATTATGTGCTTTACTTAATATCGTTTACCATGTGTTCTCTCCTTCAGATAATTGACTGTAACCAACACATAACGAAGGAATGGACCTTTGTGTTTGGGATAGTTTGAGTTGTCCCTAGAGTATTTTTCATGTATCTGGATGTGCCTATTAGCGGAGGCCAGGCGTAGCACTAACGAGAGGCAGCAAATAAATAAAAAAAAAGACACTCTACTCGGCAGAAAAGTTTGTTTCTACCTCTACTAAGTACCTACATTTTCTTTAGCAAACAGATGTTTCAGCTGACCAGTATAACATAAACACCCAGCCTTAACTCAATAAGAAAGGAAGGAGCTAAAAAATAAACCAGATTACACTCTGTGTGGTGTTTTTTCTTTACAGTATTCTGTTCACTCCGTTAACCAATTTCAGATTGTTGGGCTGAGAAAGGTGGCAGCTATATAATGTGCTGTCCATTCACGGCAACTCTAAATTGTATATTTTTACCATGAAAAGTTAGACGTTTTGGTTAAATATTATATATTACACGAAAGATTCATAACAAAAACAAACAATCCGACAACTATGACATGAGGTAAGGCAAACGACACTATGTGGGGCCAGTGTTCCCGGTGGCTGCGAAAACTAACGTCACGAGTCGGAATCTCTCCGGTGGACTCGGCCACCCCTTGGGTGTCCAGAGAATGTGTTCATTCGTCCAGAACAACACCGCCGGGGCCACCAAGGGCAGGCCACAGGGTCCGCTGGTGTGTCCGCTGTGTGTGTGTGTGTGTGTGTGTGTGTGTGTGTGTGTGTGTGTGTGTGTGTGTGTGTGTGTGTGTGTGTGTGTGTGTGTGTGTGTGTTGTGTGTGTGTGTGTGGTGTGTGTGTGTGTGTGTGTGTGAGAGAGAGAGACGCCGCAAGAATTGTGGTCTCGAACGCTTTGTGTCAAGCTGTTCGCATGTACTTGAGAAATACGTTGGACAAAAAAAAATATCACAAAGTGGAGACAGGCGGTAAGTGAAAGAGTGCGGGACGAGAGAATTAGCAGGCAAAACACAGGAAGAAAAAGAGGCACACACAGAGAGAATGGGGTTCTGTGTTACACAGCAGAGGAACAAAGCAGAACAGACTCGAGGGCGCACGTCACCGAAGTACTACTACATGAAGAATTGAAAAAAAAAAGCGGAAGGGTCAAGCCATTTTTCTCTGCACGAGTAGTACATTTAAATCCCCTTTTATGCCTGTTGCCGAAACAGTCAAGTAACAGTAGGTAATGGGATGGGTGACACGTGAAAAAAAAAAGAAAACAAAGGAAAAATGCCTTTCTTTTTTCTCAAGTGTTTTCCCGAATGTCTTTTGAAAAAAGAGTAATGAAAAGGAGAAGGCGAAAGAGTCATGGTTCTGAGAGACATTTGGGAAGAGGGGGGGGGGGGGGGGAGAGGGGTGGTGAGGGAAGAGGCGGTTACGCCCCTCAATCTCTTTTATCGTCTACCCACAGACTCCTGAGCCGAGGAGCCACTCAAGCCGTTTATGCAGCACAAAGGAGAACGCAAACCCCCTTCATTTCCAGAATGAATCATTCCCCCCTCGAACCACCAGGAACACAACTAAAGTACATATCATCCTTCTGCATTCCTTCACTTCCTGTTCCTCTTCTGGCAGAAGAAAGCTAGCAGGTTTCATTATTGTTCGGTTGGGGAAGCAGAAAAGGGGCTAAAGAGAAACGACAAATAAAGCAAAAGACTGCAAGCCTACGCTTACACCTGATGTGCGTTTCCCTAAACGGCCTTGCATAAGAGTACATGTGAAAACCAATGGATGTAAGTCACTTTGAGCAGTGAAATCACAGAGAGGGAAGCTAAGATTGTTTTTTTTTTCTTGTCAGCGTGCCAAGGTAAAACGTCTCTGGAGAGCGAGCGGGATGGGAAGCCACCTCAACGAGGTACAGAAGAAGCAAGAACATGAACAAGAAGAGAGAGAGAGAAACAGAGAGAAGGAACAGAGAGAGACAGAGAAGAGAGAGAGAGAGAGGGAGAGAGAGAGAGGAGAGAGAGAGAGAGATAGAGAGAGAGAGAGAGAGAGAGAGAGAGAGAGAGAGAGAGAGAGAGAGAGAGAGAGAGAGAGAGAGAGAGAGAGAGAGAGAGAGAGAGAGAGAGAGAGAGAGAGAGAGAGAGAGAGAGAGAGGGAGAGAGAGAGCGTGAGCGAGCAAGAGAGAGAGAGAAAGAGAGAGAGAGAAGAGAGCGAGCGAGCGATAGAGAGAGAGAGAGAGAGAGAGAGAGAGAGAGAGAGAGAAACAGAGAGAAGGAACAG
>OLKM01003017.1:27072-46701 GCA_900291075.1 Melanogrammus aeglefinus | reverse complement strand
TGTCACAGTCGCACCTGGGGGTGTGACACGTCCCCTTTAAGTCTCCGTGAGGCGGAGATCGTTTGTTCGATAAATAAATCCAACATTTATTTCGTTTAATAAAACACAGTAAAGAGGAAACAGTCCTCATGATGCGAGTTAAAAAGACGATCCATCGTGGGCCTTGATAAATCAATAAACAATATCATCAATCATTGAATGGACGAACAACTCGGCTTTAGACTGACAAGACCAAACAACAAGGACTTACCTTTCTTGGGTGGTGTTTTTGTGGAGGTGCTGAAAAGTTTTGCGACCGTTTTGACTTTACTGGCCTTTTCCTTGGGTTTCTTTTCCTCACGCTTGCCCGAGGCAGCAGGCTGCGTTGGGGCCTTCTGGTGGGTGCTGGCATAGGCCACCTCCTCCTCTTTCTGCAACCTGGGCACAAGTCCGGAACAAAACACCAAACCATCTCATACAGGTCAGGATATAAACACGAGATACCGTACATGCACGCACACACGCACGCACACGCACACACGCATGCACACGCACACGCACACACACACACACACACACACACACACACACATGGCGAACGATCCAACTGCATCGATGCAACGCCCAAACATCGATGCATATCGCTGTATTATACGCTTTTATTATATATCTCCTTGCGCGGGTGTTTGTGAAACTATTTCTGTGCAAAGCGCCAAGCCGCTCGTATCCGTTTACAAGTTAAATGAGGGAAGCAGCAAAAGTGAGCACATGTGTGAGCGCGAGGAAGTCTAGTTTCACACTTCTAGGTAACCAGATTGGGCATATTTCCTGTTTTTCCAGCCTAACGTGAGTAAAAGTAGCCAAATAGGGCAGGATAATTGGTCCAATCTAGCAACACAGACGGCTTATTTTAACAGCCAAGATGATTCCGAGGGAGGTTTTGTTTTTAGAAGAAAACTATCCACACAGATAGGTTGGGATGGTCTATGTTCAAAATGAAAAATCATTTACAGGCTCTTAATAAGCCTTAAAAAACCTTTGCACTTAAATGGCAATGTGGCACTTATTCTCGCGTATCAAAGATGAGGTATTTGTCTTCTTAAAATATCCGGACCGAGCAAAGAAATAAATGATGAAATTATATAATAAGCTGATGGAATGTAAGATTGTTTGAATGGATATGATTATCGTCTCATATCGATCGCTTGCCCCTGAATCGAATCTAAATCGTATCGCGGCAGTCGTTTGATATCGGCAAATATCGCATCATTGTCCAATGAATCAATTTAATATCGTATCGTGATGAAACCAGAGATTAACACCCCTAACACACACACCTATCCATCTATATACACACAAACATATCTATATACACATGCACACACATGGGCGCACACACACACACACACACACACACACACACACACACACACACACACACACACACACACAGTTGTTACAGTACATGTTTGCAAACCTCTCTGCAAGGGCCCAGTCTTCTTGAATCTGAGTCTGTTTGTCTTTCTGGTTCTCGTCTCTCCAGCATTTTGAACACAGACCTCTCCATGCTGCGTTGCCGTAAAACCCACAACCTTTGGTGCACAGTAGTTCCGATTGGTCCAGGTGGATGCCACTGCGTTCAAACCTCTGCGTCGTCATGCCTTCGTTTTGCTAGGATTTCTGACAGGAGAATGAGATCATTGATAATTAAAAACCTTCTGTGGCAGAATCGGGACTCAATGAGCTATAATCATCAATGTCATGCCAAAACAAGCGGAAAGCATCCAGTAACAGGTTATCACTAATCCAGTAACAAGTGATGTGAACAGTAACACAGTAATGTTGGCAACTTGATATCGAACAGAATGAACCTGAGATATTAAAAGTACCAAAGACACAACATAGTGACGCCTCCTGGTGGACCCGTTTAACACACTGCGAACTTTAAGTTAAGTTATCAACACAGGAACTCCAACTATGTGTCCTGACTCGTCTTCCCAGAACTCAGCTGACTCCCACAAGGACGTCTCATTATACGGTCTCTCTCTGGTCTCACGTATCATGATAAAGACATGGTCTCTCCCTGGTCTGGACGTTGTCCTCTGGGTTACAGTCCAAAAGTCACACCTTGGCCGCTGGCTGTTTAATAAACAACCTACTTCACGAACAGAGACACTGTCAAAAGGGCAAATCGGATCAGTGTTGACATCGGCGGCGCTTCCTGCGGCTCGTCGAGGTGTCGGGGGCCGGCCGGGGATGAGACCCCCGGGACCAGGACCCGCGCTGCGGGGTACGGCATGTGTTCTTACCGGAGACGTGCAGCATGTCAACGTCAAAGACCTCTTCCGCTGGAGCTCCGGGCGGCTGGAGTTTGCTTTAGTTTGGACCAGTTGGCTATCTCTGCTCCCCAGCCATTTTGTGTGGATGCTGGTATGTGTCAGGTTTCTTCCTGTGCTGGATGGGAGCGTGTTTGGGGTTGCCACCTAGAGGATGGGAGGAGTACCGTGTTTTTTTCTTTTGGCCAAATAGGGTTTTCAAAAGAATATAAAATATGACAACTTTATTGAATTTTAGCTCTTCCAAATTCTGTAATTGGGTTGTTTTAAAGGTTTGCATACCCAATGGCTCCTTCCTGGATATCTGTTGATGACTTAGATCTGGGATTAAGGCCATGAACCACATTTACATTTATATTGAGGGCATTTAGAAGAAGCTTTTATCCAAAGCGACCTACAATAGGTACTAAAACGTGTCTGAACTATAAGAGTCCAGAACTAACACGCCTGAACCAAGAGTCAAGACGTGTTTATATCTGAAGAACAGAGTCAGAGAGCTCTTATTAGTCAGATGGGAATGGCGTCTTTGCATATTGCCATATTGGCATAAAGATAAATCTATTTATCATTAATGAATAAATAGTGGCCCCAGAGGGCCCTTTTAATGTCAGTAGGGCCGAGCTCTCTGAGTGGCCAACGACGTGCGTCGCGTCGTAAGCCGCATTGGTCGCTGTGTTGGTCGCTCGTCTGGCTGCTTTCAGTCGCTGTGGTCGCTGGCTGGCTCGGTCTCTCAAAGTCTATGGGTAGTCCTTAATCAGTTAATTAACGGGTTATTAACAGGTTTTTTGCGACAGTTAAAGTATCAGAAAGCCATGCTCTCTGGCGAAAGCTTCCTACAGCTCTTTCTTTTTCTCATGCCGTTTAAAAAACGGCATGTTTAGATCCCATGGTGATTTGAGGATGAATTCATGAATGTGTTCATATTAGATATTCATCCTATTCCTTGAATTATTTTGATTTTTTTTTTGATTTTCCAGATGTTCAATGAATTGAATCCTTGCCTATACAACTAATAACAATAAATAATGTAAAATTTTCCTCGTTCCTAGGGGTACCTTTGCTCTATAATTTAACAAACATCTGTAAAATAGTAAAAATTTGAGTGATGCGCATGCACATTTAGTGACATTGTTTACAGGAAGTGCGTCATTATTGCGCCTCAGTACACATCTGGTACTCACACCTGCACCATTGAGCAGTTTACAGGAATGAATGGGCGCCATTCTGGAATCCGGTGTCCATTCTATAATATGCCCATGCAAAAACCACGTTGGTTAAGGGTTGCAGAGCAGCTGCCGTCATTTGTGTTGTTTTTGTCGTAAACTAGGGTCCACTGGTTAGGAAATAGACAGATATTCCAAGGTTTCCTTGAAAAGGCACCTTGGATGTTTCTATTTTCCGCAATTTAGACTGGTAATAAATCTGTTAGTTTTTTAATTAACTTGACTCGTTTTTATTTATCTTTGTCTGGTGGCCTGTTACGTCACTCTGAGAGACGCACATGGACAGATTTTATAGTGAAACAGTCTACAACCTAAATTTAGCAGCTAGCCAACAGTTTTACAGTCTTCTCTCTCACACACACACACACACACACACACACACACACACACACACACACACACACACACACACACACACACACACACACACACACACACACACACACACACACACACAGACACGACAGACAGACAGACACACACACCACACACACACACACAACACACACACACACACACACACACACACACACACACACACACACACACACACACACACACACACACACACACACACACACACACATCAACCCAGTCTCACTTCATTTAATCTATTCATTCGTGTTCTGGAAATTAGAATATCAAAAGCTCATTTATTTCAGTAATTCAACTTAAAAGGCCAAACTAATACATTATGTAGACTCATTAAAAGTGAGATATTCCAAGCCTTTATTTGTTATAATATTGAAGATTATGGCTTACAATTTAGGAAAACCCCAAATTCAAAATCTCAGAAAATTTGAATATTGTGAAAGGGTTCCATATTGTAGGCTCAAAGTGTTATTCTAATTAGCTAATTAATCCAAAACACCTGAAAAGAGTTCCTGAGCCTATAAATGGTCTCTCAGCCTGCTTCAGTAGGATTCACAAACATGGGGAAGACGGCTGACCTGACAGTTGTGCAGAAAACCATCATTGACACCCTCCACAAGGGAAAGCTTCAGAAGGTAATTGCAAAAGAAGTTGGATGTTCGCAAAGTCCTGTATCAAAGCACATAATAGAAAGTTAAGTGGAAGGACAAAGTGTGGTGATGGTCAACGCTTACTTCAGTCCACTGGGTAGGCTGGTCGACTGATCTACCCAGCGCAGATCTAGGTGAACACGCCCACTAGTTATGTCATATTGGGCAGATTTTCGAAACGGCTTGTAAGGCTAATCACAGTCACGCCTGGTGGTATAATATGTCTCGTTTAAGTTTTCTCTGACATAACATAATCTCTTCAGCTTCTTCGCATAGTTTATTTTCTCTCATTCCCGGACTTTTTTGTTATACCCCGCCCCTACGACAATCCGACAGGTTAATCCCCAATGACAGATAAAATGATTGACACCTGCCTAAACAAATCCAAACCCATAAAAATAAACTGAGGGGTTCATGGGCTCTTTAAAAGATAGGGGGGCAATTGCTCTGTCGCTAGCTTAGCCACTTTTTAGAGTTTAACACGGTTTTAATCTCAAGAAGTCACGTGACGTCTTAAACTTCATTGCTGTGTCATGTGTACTTGTGGTTTAACCTGCAGCTGCGTTTCACCTTGATCTCAATTGCTGTGTCTTCAGAGAAATTCACATCAGACACTAGAGGGCGTATTTTGTGCGTGTTAGTCTACTGACGTGGTTTTAGAGGAGACTAAACCAGTTTGCAGGATGAAAGAAGCCGACACACACACAGAATTAGTTTTATGAATTATTATTAATAGGTATGATAGGCTACATTTACACTTATTAAACCAGGTAGACCTTCAGTACAATACAGGCTAAAATGTAGGAGTTGCTTAAAGTGGCTGTCACACCAAATTTGTACCGGGTGCCAAATTTGTACTGCCTATCTATCTATCTATCTATCTATCTATCTATCTATCTATCTATCTATCTATCTATCTATCTATCTATCTATCTATCTATCTATCTATCTATCTATCTATCTTATCTATCTATCTATCTATCTATCTATCTATCTATCTATCTATCTATCTATCTATCTATCTATCTATCTATCTATCTATCTATCTATCTATCTATCTATCTATCTATCTATCTATCTATCTATCTATCTATCTATCTATCTATCTATCTATCTATCTATCTATCTATCTATCTATCTATCTATCTATCTATCTATCTATCTATCTATCTATCTATCTATCTATCTATCTAAATTAAGGCAATTAAATTAACACAAGCTAGCTAGACTATGATACACTTTAAACACTCAGTTTACTAGCTAAATTCGATTAAACAATTAAATGCAATACAAATATCAAGTGTTATCTAGCGATCCGTTATCTGTATTATGTTATTTCGTCTTTGGCAACATGAGTGCGAATGTTTTTTGAAACCTTTATACACTCAGTTTACTAGCTAAATTCGAATAAACAATTAGATACAAATATGAAGTAAAAACAAGTGTCTAGCGATCCGTTATCTGTATTAGGCTATGTTATTTCGTCTTTGGCAACATGAGCGTAAATGGTTTTTTAAATTATACACTCAGTTTACAAGTGTCAACGTCAACGTAAGGTTAACGTAGTTAACGTCACCAGCGATGCATGCTGCATTGAACTTTACTCAGAATTCGGGAATTTCCGGCTTCCGATAAGGAAAAGTGCAATAAAATGGTTGTTAAAGTCTGAAATTCGGAAGGAAAAATATATGCATCCGCCCTATTATGCAAGTCTGAAATTCGGTAGTAGGCCTACGTCACAGCCACAATTTGATACCGTTATTTGCGTAGGCTATCATATGCACGCGAAATGGTCATTTGGCGTACGTACTGCACGCATGTCAAACCGTGAGATCTGTACGCATTTTGGTGAGACTGTGTTGATGAACGAGTTCGCGAATGTTCGCGGACCTTCCTACGTCATTCGACGCGATCGTCCGCGTTCATCTGTTGCCAGGCAGGTTCGGAATGGATTACGTATGGATGGATTACGTAACCCGGTACAAATTTGGCACCCGGTACAAGTTTGGTGTGACATGGACATCTAAAACTGTACAAAGAACAGATAATTTGTAGGCCTATGTATAAAAATAAATGAATGCACAGAGGATCGTACCATTCAACGAAACATAAAAAGTCAATGCTTAACTAAAATGGTCCCTCCTCCGAGAATTAATTGAAAGGCGTGACATTACCCTAATTACTCGCATAGGCCTATTAGTTTGCGTACACACGCAAGAGAAAACAATGACAAGTAGGCCTAATTGATTGACGTAGGTGAGGGCAGATTCCAGACTCAGATTTCCACAAAAAGTAGACTGTAAGTTGTTGCTGGTAATTATAGCACAAAAAAAAATGCATCCACCATACATCTGCTCTGGGGTATGCTAGAACTCAAGAGTAGGCCTACTTCGGGTTTCCAAGCGGTTTAAACAGAGTCAGCTGATCCTGTACGAGTCGTTACACAGCAATAACGTTCAGCCTCGTGCGCAGCTGCGTGTTAAACTCCAAAACCTCAGTTAGCCTATAAAAGGAGTACGGTTTTAAAGCGCAGCAATGCTAACTGACAATTGGCCCAGGATATTTTTATATTTAACACAAACATCCCCAAATTAACCAGGTCGGCTTAAACGGCCCACGAGAGCCCGCGGCCACCCGGCACCGGCCAGAATGCAAGACCGCCCAGTCCGCCACTAGGCCGCATCAATCGGGATTCGGCAAGTATCCGGTATGGCAAGCCCAGTGCGCCTCAATTCGGGATAATGCCTCAGGTCGAAGCAAGACACCTCTTCTTCGCGTCGGTGTCCGGTTCGCCCTGTCGGGCTATTTTCCCGATAATGACCGGCATTCTAGGCCTACATAAAAATGCCAATAAAGTTTAGACATTCGTTGAACAGTGCAGATAAAGAGTGAATATTACCCTGTATGTGGAAGGGAAAATAGCTTTTTTTTTTGTAATTAAAATATATTGCTGCTGTATTTTAGACCCCACAGATATTTGAGTTTGCTGCTTGGGAGCCACTTGTCTCTATGGGAGCTCAGCACCCACTGGCTCCCACCCAACTCCAACCCATCCACAGGTGTTTCCAGGTGATCGCAGCCTCCGCATGAAGTGGGTCTTTCCAGTGTATGTAATGTTATGTTAACAATATCTAGTAGGCCTAATTCTTATTCAACAAACTGCCAAATTGGAGTTTATGGAAAACGGGTCTCGTCCTGACCTGTCGTTCAGGCAGCTGTACTGCGGCCAGTTTTTAAAAAATGTTTATTTGGAATTGATAGTAGGCCTACAATATAAATAAATTACATATAATATAGGTTAGTTCTTTAAATTTAACATTCGGCCAGATTGGAGTCGGTCGAAAATGGGTCACAACACGATGTCCATAGACCTGGATCTTTGACCATTATTATCGTCAAATTGTTTGGTGGAAAACACAGTTTTCTCCTCCAGTGTTGCCTACAATTAATGCACGTAAAGTGTTGCTTATTTTCATTTATTAGTTCAATATTGTCGCCTTATTATAACGTTGTCAGAAACAGTGTTATAGTTATTAGTGATTGCGGAATATATAACATTTGTGTAATTTGGCTTTTTATGTCTGCGTTGAATTGAAATAAAGCCAGAAGTGAATATCACATGCGGCCTTTACACATGACATGCAGACCAATAAAAACACATAAAACCTGCATGCTCAATGTAAAACTGACTCGGAATGTATTTACTGATCGAATTGAATGGGGTTTCTCTGTTTGTTGAGACATTTTGAGTTCAGAGTGAGGTTTATCCGACTGCCAGCTGGAGTGATCAAGGCCTTATCCCCTTGGAAATTGAAAAGGATCGGAGAGGCTTCAGACATGAGCGCAATCGCGATTAGTAGCCCCCTTTTAATATTATTCTTATGTATCTAGGCCTAGCCTTTACATTTTAATAATAAAATCATTGTAAATGCAACGAGAACAACCACACCAACTCCTGGTCGTCCTTTGGCCTATACCAAACTACAATAGGCCTACTTTAAACAAATAAATGATGTTACTAATACTATCGTATCCCTTCTGCCTTTTTCGGCCCAAATATATATCAAAAAGATTGCGTACACATAATAACTAATTCTCTTTACCTGTAATTACGAGATCCTCGGGGTCTGCGAGGGTTTGATATGCAGTCCTGCATTCCTGCATATCAACAGGCCTAGACAATCTGCTGACACAAAACATGGGTTTGCACTTAATCCAGTAATAATAATATTCCCCCTTTCTTAATTGTCCCATTGCATTCTTTATATTTATTAAAATGTCATTCTGGTGGTTTGACCGACTGTTCATCTATTGTACATTTGGGTGTCATTGAAAAACGGAGCCTGCTGTCAACGGCCTCCCCTGAACAGATAAGTGTCCGTCTGTGTGGCTCCGCTCGGACCATGGACCTAATGAAGAAGGATCTGGACGCCCCCTCCAGAAGACTACAGGCGAGGGCTGGTGGTTGGTCGGTTTGCTGCTTGGCGGGCTCCTACGTGAAACCATAGGCGTGGTTTCCCGAACCCTGAGCTCCATTAACGCGCAGAATGAGGAAGCTGCAAATCGAAAGTTATATCGAAGAGGGGAGAAGCCACGTAAGCGATGGAAGGTAGACCGTGTTTTACATACCATGTACAGATTATTCATGTTTTTTTTTTATGTTGCACATCTTGCTGAAGGTTACCGTGGTTGCCATATATGATAGGGCTTCAAATTCGGCTATTTATTTGAACTTGAGAGAGATTTGGGCGATCAGGTTCCGTTTCTTCTGCTGCTCGACAGGTGGACGCAGCGGGAGCAGTTTCTTTATACTTTATTCCACTTCAAGCAGCAGGCTCGATATCAAACACTGCAGTGGGCCTTTAATAAGAAGCAGAGGAGAGTAAGAAGAGAGTAGGTTCATGTGAGAAAACGAGGAACCTGAACCAAGTTATCAGCGTCTTAGGCCCGACCAAGACCCCAGATCACCACAGGAGGCCTACACACTCACGACCAACGGAGTCGTTCATTCTGATTCTTTGTATTTAGGCCTAGGCTATATGTTTTTAAAACAGGCCAAAGACGAATTGATATTGACTACAGCATTGTACATTTTATATTGCCTTTTGCATTACTTTTCAGACCTAAAAAGGATCCGCGGTGGATTTGTGGAGAAAGTCGGACTCCCAGCTTTGAAAGGTATGCTGGATGACCTTTGGCAGCACAAAGTGTTGAGTACCGACGACAAGGACGCTGTGATGGAGGACCAGACGATCAGAGCGGACCGGGCTCCGCTGTCTGATCGACATGGTGATGGCGAAAAGGGGCGAGAGCAAGTCAGGCGATGATTGATAGTATGCTGGAGAGGGACCGGGAACTATACATCACCCTGGGTCTGATCCTTCCTCCCAGCACTAATGATCATATGGGTGAGTTGTAACTAGAAATGGGTTTTCTCAATAAGTCCTGCCCACTTTATTTTGATAAAGGCCTAACATGACGGTTTCTTTATCCTTTCATCTCCTGGGATCCAACCATTAATTATTGTGGTTTCACGACATTTGTTTAGACTGCATATCCAAAGCCATTCTCCCTATTATGTTTAAAAGTGGGAAATAATTATAATTGAAATACCCGAACAGCACAGCAGCAGTGTAATGTTTTTTTAAATTGTAGTTTGACAACTCAATTTTTTGGAGGAAGTATTTGTGTGTTATAGTAAACATTGCAATGAATCGACTGTTTCAGAATTGACTGCTGAATTCAATATATCTGCACCTCAAACAGATCTGACCTGAGGAGAAAAAATGGTGGCTTCAGTCTTGAGGAATGAAGAAAGAATTTTAAAAGCTTTAAAGTCACAACATTGTATTCACTACATTTTTATTTCAAACGTCAGTTGTGAGACGTATATATTCCCCTGTAATGTGAGTCCAAATGTCATCGGTAGGAGACATGAAATAAAATATAGAAATAAAACATTTTATAAATCTCTGATGTTTTTTCTTTCATTAACATTCTAGCAGGAAGCCTTTTGGCTGGATCTCAGGAGGGTAAAGCATCGTATAAAGGTGACTTGCATGCAGTTATTCAGATCACATTTGTCAAGCAAAACACTGCAGCAATTGTACGAGTGATCTCTATTTTCTGTTACTGGGAGTTTCCCCAACAGAGACGAAGAGCAGGACCTCTGAACTCATCCCCAGCTTTGAGCAGTTCAAGACAGAGAAGCTGAAGGACGGAGACAACGTTAGTCCTTCCTCTGCCCTTTAAAGGCTGCGCAATGTTGCTGCTCCTCATTCATATCTTGTTATTCCTCTAACATTGACTTCATGCATGTGTTTTAGCCAACCATAAGCGGTTATCTGGTGGGTTGTTTACATTTACATTTAGGGCATTTAGCAGACGCTTTTATCCAAAGCGACATACATCAGTAATGCACATATTGACACACCGACGGCAGAGTTAACCATGCAAGGCGACAGCCAGCTCGTCAGGAGCAGTTGGGGTTAAGTGTCTCGCTCAGGGACACATCAAGACTCAGCTAGGAGGAGCTGGGGATCGAACGAGCACACACCCTGTTGTTCTGATCGGTATAGAGGCTCATATTATTTTTACGTGAACTATCAATCAAGGTATCAAACGATCAAATAAGATAATGCATGCTGTGTCAGTAATATGTCATGCACCTGTTTCCTTAATTCTATTGAATGTTGTGGTCAGATATACGCTGTCATGGCCCCCGCCATCAGGACGCGCATGGCTCTGCTGATCACCAATGTGCGCTTTGACCACTTGAGTCATCGGGATGGTGCTGAGAAAGACCAGGAGGATATAAGCAAACTGCTGAGCTCACTGGGATACAACGTGAAGCAACACAGAGACCTCAGTGGGGCGGTACGTTGGGCCTCACACATGAGACATCATGTGATCTGTGGTCCTGCGATGAGTGTCTCGTTGACTGATTCATGTTCTCGCACAGGCGATGGACGAGGCCGTCAAAATGTTTTCTGAAGACCCCCATCTGGCCACGACAGACTCTGTCTTTGTGGTCATCATGTCCCATGGGGTGGATGGAGCCATTTTAGGCGTCCATCACTGTGAAGACGTCCCCGACCAGTTCCCCATTGACAAGATCTACAAACACTTGGATTCGACTCGTTGTCCAAAACTGCTCAACAAACCCAAAGTCATCATCATCCAAGCCTGCAGAGGAGGTATGCTTGGGGTTCCTCTTCTGATTTGATCACACCATAACCATAAACCTGTTTTACCGTATTACATTTTAAACGATTCCCGAAACCTGTAGTGGAATAACTGGTCTGCTCCATTCACTGTATTCTCTTCCAGATCAAGATGGCTCTGCGATAGTCTTTGATGGGCCTGGGTCTGTCCCAGAGCAGACCCCGCTAGTGCAGGTGGATGCCGCCCTCCCACCTCACCTGGCAGCCCCTGTGGATAAAGACATCGAGGAGGATGGTATTCACATGGTGCACAATGAAAAAGACATGGTTTCCCTTCTGTCCTGCACCGCCGGTGAGTTGATTTATTTTTGTCTGTGCTGATAAAGTTCACTCTTCATCACAGAATAGGTTGAGGATACAAAACAAACTGGAACCGTTGGAATAAGGACTTGCAAATGAACACCCTTCTCTGATCAACGACTATCTTTTAACTCTATTCTGCAGACACGATGTCGTATAGACATAAAAGGCAAGGTTCTTTTTTCATCCAACACATTGTGGAGATCTTCAACTGCCACGCACACGAGGACCACATCGACGAACTCTTCAGAAAGGCAAGTCACCCAGATTGTTTTCGTTAGACTGGTGTCGGAGTGAGTGTTCCTTCTCCCATGCGGATGTCTGGTTGTTTGATGGACAGCCTCGCATTCCCGTCCATCCAGATAGAGCTAACCATGACCAGCAGCATGCGGTTGTTTTTCATCCTAGGCGTGTGCTCTCCATCCCACAGTCCTGAAGCGTTTTGAAGATGAGCCTCCTTCAAGGAATGTAAGACAGATGGCTGTCAAAGACCGATGCACCTTAACCAAAAAGTTGTACCTTTTCCCCGGTCTTTAGAATCAGGCTCCACGATGACATGGAAAATGGTTTCAACACTTTACATCACTGGTGCGTAAAGTGGTGTCGGGAAAACGAACCGAAACCTTGATCCCACAGCTAATATTGCTGAAGGTGCAGTCACAATAATGACCTGTGACCAGCATGTGCTACACATGAACCTCCTAAGATGGCGCAATTTGATTGGTTCGCTATCTCGGGACATTTCCTTTGTTTGCCCATAATTGAGATGTCAAACTCGGGATATTGTGTTGCGCGCGTGATGGTTGTCTCATCACGCTAATAAAAACAAATAAACCGCTAATAATAAATAATACCAAGAAAAAAGAATTATCTTCTTTATTTTAGAATAAATTTAATTAATGTAGAGTGTTCACGTGTAGTATATATCACTATTCACTTCGCTTCGGCGAATAATTGTTTAAATATGAGTTTTTATCTTACAGTAAAAATCTACCAACAACCTACACTTCCCCTCCATTTAGAATAAAACCATTGTATTATATAGATAATCTTGAAATATAGTGAGATTACTCTACTGACAGTGATGCTGATTTTCTTATACAACAAGTAAAGTTCTAACCAAGTCATTTAATTGGACAAGAGGCATTCCATTAGGTGCTGATATAGAGTATAACAGTACTGGGATGTCTATAAATGTATCAACTTCGCTTACAGGTGTTCTAACAACCGTTAATGTTATGAACGGTCTTTAATGTAGCTAGATTGCTAGTGTGTTTATGTTTTGCCGGGTACCAGTTCAGTCCCAGTCCAATTGCGGATCCTATTTGTGTTGGCGGAGCCAAATAAATCATTAAATAAACACAAAAATCATTATCTGTTGCTGCATTACTGTGGATTAGTGAATTACTGTTAACAACATATCAGAAGGGCTGTCGTTTGGAAGAGCGTCTGTTTGCTCCACACCTCACAGACTGTTATTTTGCCCACATCTTCCAGCCCATGTCCATCGGTTGATCACTCCCTGCCCTGCACAACTATTTAAAACAGACCCGTGAACCACTGGCCCCTCTCCTTGTTTGAGGCGCTGAACACCTTGAAGAGCTGTGAGCCTCTGAACTCCTTGTTTGGCGTATACTGAGCCAATGATGAGAGTTTGTTTTGGGGACAATGACTTTTGTTATGTAATCGTATAAGGCTAGTTAAATGATTTTATTATTAAAAGGAATTGTGGCCATGAATTTTGGAGCTGATGTTTTACTTTATGTTTGCTTCCTAGGAACCACAAACATCCTAGCTAACTACCTACCTCCAAATCCTACCTAACTACCTATCCATCGCACCTTAGCTACACACACAGTATCATCCTACCTACCTATCTCACAGTATCAAACCCCTACCTACCCTACCTACCTAACCTACCTACCTACCTACCTACCTACCTACCTACCTACACCTACCTACCTACTACCTACCTAACCTACACACATCCATACATTCCTGGCTCACACCTTTGGAAAAATAAAGCCTATAAACGCTGACTGGACAACCCTGTGTGTGTGACAACCCCATTGGTCTCAAGCCAGCATCTAGACATTCCTAAAACCTCCTCTTCAGCTGTGGATTATCTTTGGCACTTGGCCTACGGCCAGTGGCGGTTATAGTACGGGTGAACCAGCAGCGCCGCCCGGGGCGCCATATTTGTGGGGGGCGCCAATCACATGGGGGGGCGCCGCGAGCAGAAAAAAAAATGAAGTACATAACATTGTGTGAGGAATTGGTGTTTGGCGCCCCCTCGGCTGCAGGCGCGCAAGTCCGTAGGGTCACGATACAACCCCCAACGGGGAGGTTGTATCGTGGGGGGTTTGTATCGTGACCCTAACGGACTTCAGCCGCAGCTTTGCCCGGGCGTTAACTGGACGTAGAACCGCCACTTGCCTACCGGCCTCGTACCCTAACGACTGAAATCACAGCCGTGCTGAGTATTCAGTACAACAGCACTGCCTCTTGGGTGATATTGCTTAATTCTTCTACTGACAAATGTACTTATTGTAAGTCGCTTTCGATAAAAGCGTCTGCTAAATGCCCTAAATGTGAATGGTTTATAATACATTACAGTAAAGATGATGAAATGTAGAACACATTTGTTTGTAAGTGGATTGTAATGATAAATACACATAGCATCATACTTTCCATGATGTGCTTGGATCCATTTCATCATGGCCGTTATGTTTATGCAGAATAATTAAAATGGAGAGTGTTACACAAAAAATCAGTGGTTTCTTTTTGAGACAAACTTATTAAAAAAATAGTTACAACCATAAATATACATTTAGAAGTAAACAAATAAAACCAAGCCATCACAGCGCACAAAAGGCACACACGTGAGAGTACGGTAACATGTTCTTAGTAGTTTCAACTGTCGCCAGATTGTGATGACTGATATCTGAGCCTTTTAACAGCCAACAACTAGACCTCAATGCTGACAACTGCTCAGTGTGTTGATGCAATGAGTTAGCTCATTTAACAATAATGAAAAAACACCAGAATAAATAAGAAACAGGTGACGGACATACGTCCCCATGATAATGATGATGTGCATATGACCATCACAACTTTTATAGCTAAACTAAAGATAGGCTATTTAACATATTTTCCTATTTCTTTTGAACATGTCGGCAAGGTTACTGAGCCTTACATCTGTGAAGGAATGTACACGTTGAACAGAACAGACCGCGACTGCTAGTCATCACAACCACACCGCAACAGCCAAAACACATACAAATGAACACACACAAGCACACGCGCACAATGTCACACTCACACAGGTATACGTTGACTCACACATTCAGCATCCCAGTATCACTCTGATGCGGTGTTAAGCTGTAAGGCCCAATGTGGCAGCACGTTAAGCGACTAACCTCACTCAGGAGGGGAAGGTTTGGCAGTGTGGGCCAGTGGCCATGGTCCCGCCGCAGATCAATAACCCACCCTACACGTGGATTACACCCCTTTAACCATGCAGGGATTCAGCAGGGAGGACAACGGAGAGAGGGACCTTCTGCGATGCGGTAAGTAAACCCAGAGCCGAGTGGATGTTTATAATTCAACCGGGTTAATCAAACACTGAGGGTTAACAACTTCCTGTCCTCAGCAACCCAAAGTCGTCCCCCAAACGGCCCGCTTGGAAGTCAGGTGATGTGACGGTCAATTGCAACAACATTTGTTCTTTTTTTTTTTTCCCTTGAAGATTCACTTTAAGAAACACCTTCACATCTTTTGACAACACTCAACACTCCGATTAAACATTTTGGCAGCACCAACATTGACCAAAGAGAAAGAGCATGCAGGGGCGGGTCCGCTGGGATGCCGCCGTGGGGCTGTCTGTCTGCCACCTTCTGATCACAGAACTCAGAAAGCACGCAACTGAAGCGTGGATGGTTGGCCTTTTTTGCAAATTATTGGTCTAGAGGTGCAAAGTATTGAGTGAGTGTGGAATGTTGGTGTTGTTGTTGTGTGTGTGTGTCTGTCTGTGTGTGTGTCTGTATGTCGGTCTGTCTGTGTCTGTCTGTCTGTCTGTCTGTCTGTCTGTGTGTGTGTGTGTGGTGTCGGTCTGTGTGTGTGTGTGTCTGTGTGTCTGTGTGTGTGTGTGTGTGTGTGTGTGTGTGTGTGTCTGTGTGTCGGTGTGTGTGTGTGTGTGTGTGTGTGTGTGTGTGTGTGTGTCGGTCTGTCTGTGTGTGTGTGTGTGTCTGTGTGTGTGTCTGTGTGTGTGTGTGTGTGCGTGTGCACAGGAGGCAGGCCGGGAAGGTGGAGGTGTCGGTTCAGGCCAGCGTCCCCCCGACCACAGAGCTATCACTATTCACCATCGCGCACCACACAGCAGATGATAATCATGATTTTCTTCTGCATGATTGTTACGATTTGGTTAAAACACAAGGGCAGCAGGTTGGGAGAGAAAAGAGAAAACCAAACATTAGAAGTTGGAAACGTATGTTACAGCATGGAATACCATATCATGCACAATGCAGCCACTGCGGTATAATTATATTCTATTTGATAATAGTACCCAAGAAAATATATATATTGGCGAGGATAATTGTAAGTGGGTTAACCAGGCTCCTTATTGGAAGGTAAATGGGGGTATTATAGGGAATATATAATAATTAACTGTCTTTCGTCATTTTCATGCAGTGAAACAAATTACTTTTAATGCTTTAATTGTATTTTAAAATTGAACACAATCAAGGGAATTCAAATATTATTTAAAGCTGTGAATGTCAACGCTGGATTGAAATAAATAAACAGGAACTCACAACCTCCTAAAGCGACAAAGGTCATTTGTGTGGTACTTGTGTGGCTTCCTGTTTCCGGGTCCGTGTCTCTTCCTATGTTACTGATTTGCATCATGCAACAAGCATGCAGAGCTTTGTAAATGGACTGCCCACAACATGCATCACGAGAAAAAACCATGCAAACGACCGTGAACGGGACCCCCGTTCTGTCTGTGACGGGCCGCGGGGCCACTGCTCCTTGCTCCTCGGTTCCAAGTCGGTCTCTAATAGGTGACATTCATCTGAGCCAGTGTCTGAGCCGGGCCTTACCCCCTAGCAGCCACCCTGGTTCTGTCTTGGTTCTAAGCACTAGCTGGGTCTGTTCCACCATCAGCTAGCGTTTAGCACCAAGATGGCGGCCAGGTGAATAGGGCCCATCACTGTTTCGGTTCCACAGCTTAAGTGCACGTCCCGGTGTTTGAACAGGGGAGCGAGGCAGGAGACACTGGGGATCCTGGGCCTTCTGAGCACTCAGGGCGGTGATGTGGCTCCTGGACCGTGCTTTGGGTCCAGAAGCTCCTCAAGGGGCCTACGAGAGCCCCGCCGCTAGGGAAATGACCAAGACCACCACACATATGGCCAAACAAACTCCTATCAGGATCATCTTCTGCATCAGAGACATGAGCGGGAAAAGGACGAGGACGTTAGAGGATGGATGAATAGCGAGGGCTCGCTGATGTGTCATTAATGTCACATTCATGATAGGCCTACATTAATGGTACACTCATGTAACATTAATGTTATATTCATGTTACATGAATGGTAATGTAATGTAAAGGAAGGAAGGAAGGCAGGAATGAAGGAAAGATGTACGGAATAAAATAAAGACATAATGAACGGAAATAAAGAACATTATTTTATTTGGTCCCGCTTTCATGATAGTAGGCTATCTACCGAGACAGGATGAGGAGCAGATCAACATCAACCACGAGGGGGCAGTGTTGTTCCACCGAGTCACTTTAACCATGCCGCAAACGGAAGGTATTATTAAAACTCTACAGGTACCTCGAAAAAAAGCCTCTGGGCACAAATAGCCCGTACTGTAATTTGGTGAGAGAATCGTGCCGAGAGGGAGCTGAAGGGGAACAGGGAATGAAAGAACCCGACGCCGAACGCCCCTCAGAGAGCAGCTGTAATAGTAGCCTACCGTCATTCATCTTTCCAGACCGATGGATTCCTCTGCTTGTCTACGTCAGTAGCGTTGCCCACCGCTGGTCTGACCGCACCAAATGCGGTCCACACCATTCTTGGATAGGATCCTTCCTTCTACACACACTTTTTTTTTACATTATTCATATTGGAAAGAACGTTCCCTAATTACGACCTTATAAAGGTTGACAGCGAAAAGGTTCAAACGCATTTGCATCGTAGACACAGCAGTGAAACCGGTCTGGGGATCACTCTCTCAACCGTGTCCGTTGACCTATACCTGTGGGCAGGGGCGGTTTTAGGATCAGACCTTTGGGGGGGCTCAGCCCCCAGAGGGTGGCGTAACTGTAGGGGGGTCCGGGGGCATGCTCCCCCGGAAGAACATTTTGGGTATTGTGAATTTAAATGCATCCGTCTGGTGCACTTTGGGGGTGCACTTTGACCCAATACTATTGGGGTCAAAGTCACCCAAGTCGCGTATATCACCTTCAGAGAGCAGGAAGCTATGGCCATGCTGCTGGAACATCAGGATTTGAAGTTTCTTATGAACTTGCAAGACATACAGTGTGACAAAACCCTTTTTTATTGCTGAGCCACAAAAGACCTATTAATTAGGACATATCTCGGGGTTCTATTTGGAGTACAAAACATAATTTTGGGTATCATTGGAAAAAGGGTAAAAACTGTTCTCTTCATTTTGGGGCTGGAAAATCAATTCAGCAAAATGTCCTCCTCTCACGCTGAATGTAACAACTTAATGCACCTTTTCCACACGGCGGGTTTGCTGCGGACGCCAGCCCGCCTCAGCCCAGTAGTTGAGGGTGTGCGGTTTAGCCCCGCTCAGTTTACGGCTCGGCGTCTCCAACAGCCGACAGTACCCTCAGGTGTAGGACGGGGTTTAGGCCGGACGGCTATTAGCCGCGGCAGCTTACGTAAGCATCGTATCTCATAGCAGCCCGACACAGTGCGGCTGCTAATGAATCCATGAACAAAAGAAGCGCACAGAACAAGGGCATCGATGTAGGACGTCCAAGCAACCTTTGCTGACATCTTCTTCATATAACAAAGCTTTCGCCGTTGTCCAAGAAATGGAGAAAGCAGACCAAGACCCTACCCCTTGCCGGGATGCATGCCACACCAGACAGAACGACAGCGCTGGACGCACACAGTAAGGCCAGTGCTCACAGACACGGGCCTCGCCGCGGGCCAAACACACAGACCTTGACTGGGGGCCGACGGGGGGCCACTCACCCTCCTGGCCTTGCTCTGTACTTGACGGCTTTCTTTGTGTCCGACCACGGCCCGCTCCACATAGTCCTACCGAGTGCTTCCACATTGTACTCTACGCGGTCGATCATCTCCCCTGGGGGGGGGAGCACAAACAGGAAGGAGGAGGAGCCCAGAAGCAGACAGACAGGTAACAGGTTCGGTGGGGGGTTGGGAGGAGCAGACGGACGGGTAACAGGAGGAGTGGGGGGGTTGGGGGGAGCAGACAGAGCAGGTAACAGGAGGGATGGGCGGAGTCGAAGCACACAGGCAGGAGGAGGAGCCGAGCAACAGAACAGGTA